>JANTOQ010336465.1:0-12492 GCA_027564595.1 Bythotiara depressa | reverse complement strand
GTTTAACAGTTGACTTTTATTAGCTATTTTATGCTATTTTGTAAACTCGTCAACTATAAATAAATTGAATAATAAATTAATAAATAAGGAGAAATATTTCTTAAACTTAAATTTAAATACAAAACACTTCACGTATATTCTGTGGTTTTTTTTTCTGTCATTCTGTCAATTTTTCAAGTCCTCTAAAATTTCCAGATATTTATCTGGAGTTTAAGAAATTTATAAAAGTTGTGAGTGGCCCTCTAGTTTATAATTAACAAAAACTCAAAATTGACCTAAAGTTTTTACTGCCTATTCAAATATATTCCAGTGATCTTTTATAGAAGAGGATTGCGTATAAAAGCAATTTATAATACGATTAAAATTCTGCCAAGTGTTTTTGTCAATGTACCTTTTCAAGGGTATCGATACAATTCACCTATTCCGCTTAAGAATTTACGAGTTTAAATATTTGTTCGTTTTCTCCCACATTAAAGGCCGATTTCCATTACTGTATTTTTGCCCGCGCGGGCAGACCGAACTTTTTTGCGCATGCTCAAATTGTTTTTGCCCAACCGTCCGCCATTTGCCCGGGAAAAAATACAGTAATGGACTTGTGAAGATACGCTTTGCATGCTGGCTTATTTTTTGATGAGGAATTCAGAATTACATGTGTGCAAACTACTCAAAATGCGTGATAAGTGCATTGTGGACTTTTTCTGTTCATTTTGAAGTGAAAGGGATATCAGATTTGGATTAATCACATTGTGGTATTTTTTGTTCCTACGGGGAACTACAAAGATTAAACTTTTACTAAGTTTTACCTGGAATAAAAAAGTAAATTCTCGACGCTTTACCCTGAATCATTGGAGAAAGGTTACAATTTTAAAACGTAAACAGAATTTAATTTTTTTTTAAATGTTTAAAGCCCACGCTTGCCAAAATTTAAAGGACGTGTTAATTTTTTCTTTAGTCACTATGTATTCCGAATATAATCCTATTCTTGGAACCTGTACTAATATCTGAGATAAAGTTTTTTATTTGACGTAATTTTGGATGAATCCGTTTCTCTGTAATAAACGTCTCTATAGATAAAAAGCTCTATTCACCAACCTTAAACGTGCAATCGCTTTGAAGCATTACATTAAAAAAATGAAATGGTAAAACTTAATTATGTCTACCTGTTGAAACTGGTACAGCATCTCCATATCCCACGGTTGTCATGGTAACAATACTCCACCAGAATGCTCCAGGTATGCTTGTTAATGTCGTTCCTGGACTTCCAGCTTCTGCATAATACACAGCACTTGAAAACAAGAGAACTCCAAGTAATATAAAAAACACCAGAACACCAAGTTCTCTCGCGCTTTCCTTCACTGCTATACCCAAAATTTTCATTTCACTCGAATGTCTAGATAATTTAAACACTCGAAATACCCGTACCAATCGAACAACCCGCAAAAAGTATATCGATACATCTCCTTCCATATTGAAAATAAGTGTTACATAAAATGGTATAATCGATATCAAATCGATAATATTCAGTATATTTTTGATGAATACAATTTTGCAAGGCGAAAATAGAAATCGTACAAACAGCTCTAAAGTGAAATATACGATGCAACACACTTCGACATCGTTTAGAACACGCACCGTTAGTCGTTTGCTTCCACGAAGATCTTTGTATGGTTTGTAATCCGGTAGTGTCTCCCAACAAAAAATAATGATAGATATAATAATAACTGTTAACGAAAAAATTGAGTTAACACGTGCAACGAACGAAGACTCGGGATATTCTAATATTTTCCAAACAAAAGCTTGCCATTTACGTTTCGGGAACGGCTTCTTGACAATACTAAAACCTTTAATTCCGCAAACAATCGCTTCCGCCGTTAGTCGATAGTAATTAACTTCTTTAACGAAAATATTTTGATTAATCCTTGCAGGTTGGTCAAATACTCCAGTTTGGTAAAATGTCAAAATACATTCAAATACGGCGGGATTACGGTCAAGAAATATCTCACCATGTTTAGTGCGTGGTAATCGATCTCTTGCTGTTTTATTACCTAATAAGGTATTAGGAAATGTGCCTAAAGTACTTGTTGTTGTTGTAAATCGTCTACCGCTGACATTAAAATAAATAAGTTCGTTAATTATAACACTTTCTGTTATTTCTGTTTCTTCTTCTTCTTCTTCTTCTTCTACTTCTTCATCAATGATGATTACTGTCTCTTCCGCATCTCTGCTATACTTTTGCGCGGGAGCCAATTCCGAATCACCATTCACTAACCTGATTTTCTCCGTGTTCATTTCACACCAGTTTTGATCTAGAAAGTTAAATCACATAATACAATAACACAATTGAAGTCGGATAAAATGTATCTCTCTTAGAACAGCTCAATTCCCAGGGCACGAAAGAATTGGTGTTAGAAATTTCTCTCTCTCTTAGAACACCTTAGAACACCTTTTCTAACACTCGCCTTTGCATATTATGGCATATCAAGCTGTTCTAAGAGAAACCCCAGTGGACACATCATGGTCACACGACGTTTAAACAACGTTGTATCAAAATGCAACGTTTATTCGACGTTGAAAAGACGTTGTTTGACCATGATGTGCATACTGGGGCTTCTCTTAGAACAGCTTGATATGCCATAATGTGCAAAGGCGAGTGTTGGAAAAGTTCTATTTGCCAGGAGATAAACCTTGTTCTTAAGAACAGTTTATTTTACCAGGAGGTGGAGAGCCAATTAATTAAGCTAGAACAGTTCTATTTGCCAGCACGTACAAACCTCTAGAACACCTCCGTTGGCTACTTTCGGTTACATACATTTTGACATATTGAATGTTTCATACGTAATAACCAATATTTGCCGACATCTTCTAGTTTAATGGTTGAATAGAACGTTTCTTATGATATTGTGACTATCTAAAACTAATTCAACATCCCGCAGATTATTAACTGTTTTTCTTGTTGCTAGGTGTTTTTATAACAAGATACACTTTTATCAGCAAAATATAGCACAAATTTTCAACTTGCTTTTGAAATATTGTTTTAGTTTGATTTATTAATTAAAAGATTGCATGGACAATAGAAAGACGTTTTCAAGTAAAAACATTGATTTATATATATATTCCTTGACATAAATCATTACGCAATATTACGTCATCTCTTCAAAACAGCACATTTTATGGAAAAACTGGACTGCAGATTTAGATTCCTTGTCAAAAAGTAAACAAACGTAAATCTTTTAGAGTTATTAGTAAATCAGGGAAGCGTTAGCAACTGTTAGAAAATATTCAATAACCAAAGCCTCTTTATCATTACGAGGCTTGGGTGGCTAAACCGAAATATAAGAAGGCTTTGACCGGATATTGTCATAAACCATAACATCGGATCTGTTGGGATTTAAAATCTTGAAAAATACCGTAAAGCATAATTTTTTACGTAGAATCCATATCTGAAGACCATGTTAAATGTAAACAAACTTCCAATTTCGGCCTAATATGAAACGGTCCATTGACTTTTGCGTAGACGATACAGCTTTAGTTGTAATTCAAACCGAAACGAACCATTTAAGGAGGGAACATAACAGATTAGATATCATATGATAAGAAACAAGACGGCGTTCGGGATTAAGATTTTTTGGAAAATCAGCGATTAATATCGTCTTTAGAAGTCATGAGAACTAAATATTATGTACGAAAAACTAGATCTTTGTCATCTCTTTTATCATTAACGCTCTTTAAATATTATTTCTTAGGAAAGCTATATATTTTACCAGGGGGCACGTGTCATTTATTTCTTAGGAAAGCTATATATTTTACCAGGGGGGTCGTGTCATTGAATTACTGATTATCGCAATACCTTAATTTTCACACATTAAAACGAACTATGTTACAATTTGATTATTACCATAATACCTCCTGTCTATTGTAAACATCTTACTAAATTCCTTCATAATTTAGCGAAGAACCAGGGGGGTTTATGAGTTATCAACAACAACTCTGCTGGAAAAAGGAAGATAGCAAGATTTTAGTAAGGACTTAATTTATATCCGGGGGACAACATGGTTTAAAAGAATTAACACTTTCTTTCTATCTGCATTATTATTTAATTAAACCTTTAATGCATAAGTATACCTCCTGGAAATTGTCTATTTTTTATTGAAAATCAATGTAGTTTTATGAAGAATCAGGGGCTTATAAGAGTATCGAATAAATTTTTTTCTCCTAATTTTCTAATTCATTTCCAAAAATTTGCCTTCTGGAAAGGAGCAATATAACAAAGAAATCTGTAATTAATTTGTCCATTTCAGGGGACACTGTGCATTAAAGGGTTAAGCTTTCCCATACGTATTTTTTCCGGTCTCAGGAGAAACAGTATTAGTTCTCCTTTCTGGAGCTTAAGCCTGATTACGAAATTTACCAAGATATACCTAATCGTTAAAAGTGTTAATTAAACGAAGCTTAAAAATGTAGGCTAAAATTATAAAGCAATTAAAAATGTGTTTCGTTGTGAATAAATTCGGGGCAAAATCAGCAAAATCATGTGTCGTTTTGAAATTTTATTTTATACTTTCACAAAGAAATATATTGTATTAACATGAGCCATTGACTTGAAATTTGTGTACGCATGCCTAGTATAGTACTTTATAAGAACTACATCTTCACGTTATAAATAACGCTTTATAACGTTTTCTGGGTAAAGACTCTGAAGCAGTAATATGACTTCCTCTGAGCTCCCCCTTATTTGTTTATTGTTGTTATGGTCAACCATTGAGTATATTGAAATTAACAGAGGGTAGGAGGGCTTTACCTAGAGTTGATTTAAGTTAAGTAAGATCCTTGGAGGATTGACCTTTTAATACGAAAGCATACCTCCTGGTTATGTTAAACGTTCCATTGTAAACTTTTATAATTTATGATGAACCAGGGGTCTCATTACTTTATTTAACATTATATTCCCAATAATTTACTCCCGGGAAAAAGCAGACTAGCAAAGAAGTGACCAGTGGACACATCATGGTCAAACAACGTTGAAGAAACGTTACAGACGTTGTTATAGCGTTGTTGACCAAGAAGTGCCCACAGGGAAGGTTAAATTACGTTATACAACAGTATTTCTCAGGAAGATTAATGTATAACCGCGAATTCTTTTTTCATTCTGTAAGATTAATTTTAGCAGTCTGGAATGTCAAACAAAATCTGGACTGTCGTACAAAAAATATCTTGGATCGATATCTTATAGGATAGGAAATATTTCCACTTAAAAATACCTGTGTGACGTCAATATACTTAATCTACATTGTTTGTCCTAAGCAATCAATTACGATGGACTTTAGCTTATACACTGTTTGACATTCTCAGAAAATAATAGAACTCCATCGTAGTATGCTTAACAATGTGGTAGGTAAAGTTTATCTAATTAAGAGAGGTCTGACCAAGGCTAAGCATAAAATTTGTTTCCTAATGGGAACCATAAATATATTTAGTATATTTTTTGTCAAAATATGTTGGAAAGAATGCTATAATCCAACACAAAATATTTGAAACTTTTTCAGTTTTAGGCCCGCTTTGTCCCCTCCGTATTCGCTAGAACGTCCATAAAACAAGAATAGGGATACCAGTTGACGGGAAACTCGATAGAATCACACTTCCTGTGTATTTTCATCAGAAACAACAGAAAGCGTTTTTAATTCAGTGAATTTTCCATTTCATGACCTCTCGAATCGCCATTTCGTCCCATTCCCAGGCACGCGAGGCACACCCGCCCTTTCCAACCGTGCTGTAGGATCACGGTTGCTTCAGTTCCAAATTAAAAAGGTAAACTGATAAAGATTAACTAAGAGATTAACATTCTCTATATTCATAGACTCCATTTCATTAGTTATAGAGCTCTTTTTCGTTATTTTGGTGCCTTGTCTCAGTATATTATGTGGGGGTCCGCGGATTGTAGCTACAACGCATAAAACATTCTTAGTCTGCTATAATTCCAGATAAAAAGATGTTTCCACTTTTCTCTCAGTCAATCTCTCAGAGTTTAGTTAAAGTTTACCTACTATTGTTTACCTTACTATGTACATGTCCAAGATAGGAGGGCTGTTTGTTGTTCTCTCTGAGACTATATATGTATTACTGTGTATTTTATAAGTCAAATTGATTTGATATGAAAAACAGGATTTTTAATGTTAGTTTGAAAGATCAAAAGAACCCGATTACAGGTAGCATAATGTTCTTCATGAAAGAAGTTATAAAAAGACTAATTGTTTTCTCCATGCAAAAGTGATTTTAATTATCATTAATTATTATTATTATTCTAATTACAATTGTGTAAATAATTAATTAAATTTTAAAAAAATGTAACTGGATATTTGATGGGGTAACAGGTCTTTAACTTGTTGTTTTTTACAAGGGTAACGTAGCTTAATCCCCATATTTTATTTTATTTTTTCTTTCTTTATTCAATGTAATACAATACAACATGAACGCACGAAAAATAAAATAAAAAACCAAAAAATAAAATTATAAAACACGGAAGTGATATCATCAAGGAACATTGCCTGATATATCAATAGGGATGAAAAAAAAATGCCCATATACTTGCTATTGTATATACACTACAATGCTGGTCATAAATATTTGGCACAACGTGCCAAATTAACCAAAATGAGTTCACCACAAGTGATGTTTCAGTGAATACAGATATAAAGAACTTATGAATTAAACTTTTTCTGTTTACTTTTTCAGTTTGCAAAAGACTACGTTTTTAGAGAGGCATCTTAGCCTTCTCTGGGTGTTACACACCGCACAGCACTTCCTGTCCTTGGACTTTTCTGGTTGCTCTGCTCCAGATCTGTCCTTGGAGTTGAGGACCGGGTGTTTCTCAAAAAGATTAAAAAAAATACTACTTTTTCAGTTTACCAATGACTTAAGACTTAGGATCTTAGGTACTTTGGTAATGAAGTAACTATGGTTGTACAGCGGAGCAGACAATTTGGCGCTTCTTACATAAGCTACCATCAAAATCAGTCTCCCGGGTTCCAGTTTCCGGGTTAGGATTCCCGGGTCCAGAGTCAATAAGATATGTATCGGGTCTGTGGTCGGTTGGTCGGTGTTAGCAGACGGTGGGTCGCTGGTAGCTGGTAGCTGGGTCGGTGATCGGTTGTTTTTACAAAAACCCACACTTTGATATACGAGGTCAGACGGAGAGATACAAATACTCTTAAAGCATGTATGATAGACGTCTTTGGTTTTATGTTCATAGTATATAGTACCTGTTAAATTTGGAAAATTAATAGCTTCGTTATGAATTTCTACGGTAGTTACGTCTTAACCCCATTTTGAGGGAGGATAAATAATTTTTATCGTCCTACAAGAATTACAGAAAACAAAGGGGGGTTGGAATAACTTTTATCGTCCTACAAGAATTGCAGAAAACAAATCAAAACGTTACGTTTTCTATACAGGTCTAGTTTAATAATAAAGGCAGTTAACAAAACAAATGTTACCTGCCTTGTCCTTCAGGAAGCGTTATATATTAAATACCGAAATCAGCCAATGGAGCAAATAGATCTGTTCTTGAAAAATTATGAATTTGGCATACCTGGCAAAATGAGCTCTTCTAAATACTAATAATTTATCTTGCCTGGCACATTGAGCTGTTCTCAGAAAAGATTGTCATTTTCCAGGTAAATTGAGCTGTTCTATGGTGTTATTAATTTTCTGGCTGACTTGCAAAATGAACTGTTTAAGAGAAACCACCCGCCTTGTTTCCTAAAAAAAGAGGGTTTTAAGAGAAATAGAAACACTGCCTAGGAAAAAGAGGTGTTCTAAGGATTATTATTTCACTGTCTGATCCTTTAGAAATGGTTATTTACAAAACATATAAACCTGTCGTGCAGTCATGTTCTGTTTGCGATTTTGTGAAAGCTTTCAGGATTCAAATTTTACAAATATTTTGATGATTTGTCTACTACGCAATAATTAAGAAATATTCTAAAAAGTGTAGTAGTCCGAAATGAGTTCTTTTAGTAGGAAAATATAGAATTTGCCAAATTGCTTGGTTATTTATATTTTTTCTTTTAACACACCAGTATATGATAGTCATCATGTTTCTTGCATCCAGCAAACAGTTATTTCCGCCAATAGAAGCATAATGTAGTTATTACAAACAAAAACTTTCGCAAGTTTCAAAGTTGGAAATATTAGGCAAACGTGTGTTTTGAACGATATTCACATGTTGGTTGGGCGCGGTGTTTAGACTGGCAATCGTCGTTTTCGTACTTATATATTACTCGTTTTCACTCGCGAGACGAAAAGAAAATACCAATCAAATTGAGCTTTCTCAAACTTTTCATGATCACAAACTTTCGCGATTTTGATGAAAATTCGCGAAATTCGCGTAGATAAATGAAGCTCATAATAAAATCTGATCCACTAGCTGTCGTTCCAAATAAATAAACAATTTTACACGCTCCTGGTAAGATTCTGTTATAAATTTCTACGAATTTCTAACCAATAATTACATTTCATATTTAAAGTATGCACGTAAAAACATCTCACAATTACGTATTTTTATTGCAGCCAATTAAAATGTAATAGCGATATTCGTGTATGTTTTTATCGGCTCAGTTGAAAGTAGGAGTGAAAATCTGTCATATAATGTAGTGGTGTTTATAAGCTTCGACATCGTATTTATTTCAATTCTATATAACTATACAATCATTGTATAGGAAATTTCCAAAGCTTGTAAAAGACAGGGGGCTACGCAATTTTCCATATTTGTTCCTATAATAATTTAACATTATATTTTACATTTTCCAATAACTACCCTCCCCCCCCCGGAAAAAATACAAACAGAAAGGGGTTAGTTATGATTTGCTTTCATTTCCGGGGGAATATTATAAACAAACAACAGGAAATCAGTTTCAGCTTTTTCCAAATTTTCCAAATTAATTGTACATTATATTTTACATTTTCCAATGACTAGCCACCCTGAGAAAAACAAAATAGCAAAGAAAATGACCGATGTTTTGATAACATTCCGGGGACATTATTCATTTAAAGTGTTAAGTACTAAACACTATCAGATAGCTTTAAGTAAATCTCCAAGATTAACATAATCTACTGTGAATACAAAACAATACATCGGAATCTCAGAAGGTTTGGGTGGTATAAAATATATCGTAACTTGTTATACTAGAACATTTGAAAGTGTATCAATTATTTATTTTATTTATTTATTAATATTATATGTTTGTTATTTCATTTATCTATGCTTTTAATTGAGTAAGGTTATATTTCATCTCACGAAATGGTTTTCTATTACGGGGGTGCTACCCGCTTTACTTCACCGTCATTTCTCATTTCCCAAGGTAATAGATTTGCTATTATTCACTACATTCCTTTTTCCGTTCACACGCAAACTCAACCTCGTTCCCACGGCCTTTTTTCCTTTTTGATGTTTCTGATAGCGGAAGAAACATCAAAAAGGAAAAAGGCCCTGGGAACGAGGTTGACGCAAACTGTTCATTTTTTAGCATATGCTTTCGTAGAATATTTTGTTTCCTCCTTGAAGGAGGGCCTACTGATGGAGGGTGACAGACCCACTATTAATATTATATCTACTTGTTTCCATCGTTATATTTTACTGTAAATTTTGGAATATATAAAGACAGTTTTACTGTAAATCTTTCATGGTAACCATGCTCACTTGAAGTGAGCGTAAATTCAATACATGGACAGTAATATTAACATGTTGTTGTTTTTTATAATTGCATAGTAGACAAAACATCCAAATATTTTGACATTTTTATCTTGAGAGCTTTCACAAAAATGCTAATAGCTCACTATCACTTCCCTTATTGTTTTAAAATGTTGTCTGTCGTTTTTGTTCGTGTTTTATCCTTTGGTTTAATTTTTTTATATTTTATTTTATATTTGTATATTATAATTTCGTATTATTGAATAATGAAAAAAACGTGTTCCCGTTTTCTTGAACACGTCTAGAGAACGGAAACTATTGACGGTAAATACGATACGACAACCCTCACCAGCTTCTTTTAAGTGAGAAACTAATCAAAAACCAACCATAAAGCTAAGCCTGGTTTACATTAAATGAAATTTGATTTTCATTTGTTTTTCGTGCGACTTGAGAAATAATTGAACAGTTTTTTTAATTTTTCGCTAAACTTTTTGAAACAACTAATCAGCAGATTTGAAGAGAATTTCGCTTGACGTAATATTCATATTAATAGAAATAGGGCTTAACTTGATGGTTAGTGTTTTACAGACCAATTCACTAATCATTTTTTCTCGCATGGGATGTCACTCCCTGTTCCTTGAATATAGTTCTTAAAAATGTAATAACGTATTTGAGGTCGAATTTAATGAAAACCGAAATCCATAGCAAAACCCTATCCTTTCTATTGATTCTTATTACTAGTCACACGTGGTTGAGATTATACGGCCCGTTATTAACGTCTCATTAACAAAACACGAATAGGAAAGAACCCATCGTGAAACTAAGTAGCAGTGTGATCAGCATTGCGTCATCATATTATAGCCGTAAGCACCTAAAAGTTTGGAAATACGGTACTTTAACACTTTCATGCAGTGTACCCCCGGAAAGTAATCAAATCATTGCTTATTTATTTTTTATATTTATTTTTCCGGGGTGTTAATTAATGGAAATGTAATGTAAAATAAATTTGGTAAAGGCTGATAAGACCCCCGGTTCCTCATAAAATTATAAAGGTTTCCAATGGGAAGTTTGATATAACCAGGAGGTATGCTTATGTTTTCTATTGCTTGAAGTCGCGTAAACATTGGAAACTAGAATTAGTTTCTACGTTTTTGCGATCGACAGGTCTTAGTCGGTGTTGTACTACTATACGAGGGAAGAGAAGGAAGTGGAAAGTCAATGAGAAGTTCGTGGATAACGAGGAGGCATGGCAGAAATTTGGAAGAGCAGGAACATGTTTATAGTGTCAGTTACTAGGTCAATTATTTATTGATAAAAAATAGTCTAATGCAAGAAACAAAGAAAACGAGACTGTCAGTGATAATAAACATAAATTGTTGACCAGAGGTAAGAAACATTACTAGCATAAATGACTTCTACAGTAAAGCTTAGGACGAAGGATGATTGGAAGGGATCTATGTGGAAAAAAGTTTAGAAGAGTCAAAAGAGTTCTGGATAAATTTGTGGAGCCACAGTGCATAGGAAGTAATTCGAATGGTTTTGTCCAGTTTGAAATGGTTTAGTCCAGTCTAAAGGATGAATTGTAAGTTGAACAGAAGGAGGTTACAATTAATTTAGAAAAGGTTAGAAATATGTTAAGTAAGATGCCTAATTGGCATTTGGCCCAGATGGCAACTTGTTTACCACTGGTATGGAAGATCTTTACAGGAGTAGTTTTTAAGAGTTTTGTAGTTTGTTTTTTATATGTACCTGTTATTTCAAGAAGGCTGCATCGGTGGCCTTACGTTTATTTATAAAATGGTTCTTACAGATTCAAAGTTGAAGAAGAAGAACTTAGCTATGACTTGGATAGATTATAAGAAAGCTTACTGCATGGCACCATTCTCATGGTTAATAGAAGGATTAGGTATGTTTGCATAACAGGGGAGGTGAAGAGGACCAATGACGTAAGTAGAGTAGTAGAGAGCATGGCAAATAGGAGGACAGAATTGACATCGTGTGGAAATGATATTTAGGAAAGATAAGAAAGTGAAGAGGGATATCTCGTGTTGATACTGTGTCCCCACCTTTGTTTGTGGTTTCATGGATCCCATTGAGTTTAGTGCTGGGGATGGCAAAGTCAGGTTACTTATTTAGGAACAAAGAAACAAATAAAATAATTCGCTGTTTATGGATGAACAGAAGTTGTTTATAAATGTTGTTTATTGAATTTCCCAGCAATAATAAAATTTTGTCCTTAGAAGAAGGTGATAGTTACAAATGTCTTGGAGTTTCAATAGGTTTTGCATAAGGAAATGAAGGAGAAACTGAGTAAAGTGTATTAGTGAAAGTTAGAAAAGTGTTGTTGGTGGTGGTGGTGGTTGGTGTCTAAGCTGAATGGAAGAATAATAATGAGATGAATTAACACGTGACCAGCATCAATGGTTCGATATTATGCAACTTTTGTAGAAATTACAAGGGTTGTGTTGTGCCATATGGATCTAGATTAGTAAGTATATGACTATAAGCGGTGTTTTTCACGCCAGGGATATTATATTGCCGCAAGATTATATTTACCACGTAACAAAGGAGGAAGGGGACCTATTACAGTGGAATATTTTGTAGATGTATGTACGTATGTATGTTGGAGATGTATGTTACTTAGATTGTGGAAAGGCTATGGAGTGTAGTAAGGGTCGTTGAACAGTAGCTATATATTGTTGTAAAGAGTGTTGAAGAGTTAAAGAAGAGAAGAAAGAAAGAAAGAAAGAAAGAAAGAAAGAAAGAAAGAAAGAAAGAAAGAAAGAAAGAAAGAAAGAAAGAAAGAA
>JANTOQ010336464.1:0-22099 GCA_027564595.1 Bythotiara depressa | reverse complement strand
GACTGGAGCGTGCTAAAAAGGCGATACATACAGACGTTTGGTTATCTCCCACCCATAAGAATGGTTTCTCGTTTCTTCATGTTGTATAAAATTTCCATATTATTGGCAGTAACAGCATTAAAGCCATTCCCGAAAGCGCGAACACAGAACATAGGTAGGTATAAGTACTAAAGTCCTACTTGTTTCTTTGGCAGGTTGATTTACGCGCGTAGTTTTGTCCTGTAAATAGTAGAAAAAAGACGTTTGTAATAACAAAGGTGAATATTATTGAACCATCAATAAATTATTCAAGAATGACTTAGTTGATACAATAAACACAACTACCACATAAAATAAACAATATTATTGATTTCGTATGAAAAGGGTGTGCTCTGAAAATTTTCTTTATCAATTATAATTGATCGATGGCGAAGCATATCGATTTTTGATTTCCACGTGTTACTGTCGTCGTCTCTAAGTTTTTGACTTATATAGCCGGTTTACACGACACAATTTTTAAATTATTTAGAAAAAATTAATTTAGAAACACCCACTAGTCATACGGACGTCAAACTTGGTCAGATGATTGATTAAGGGGTAGACCATCTTTAAATTTCAAAATTATATTTATTATATTAGTATTATATCTAATAAATCATGCACATTAGTATTTTTTATGACTTCCTTGCCATTTTCACGTTTTAACTAATCGTACATAACAATTGGACATAAATATTTCCATAAAAGAGTATATGTCAAGTAATCAGGGTTTTTTCCTGATCTATCTTAATACAATGCATTATTACCCGGTCATCAGGGCTATGCTTCTGATCGCGAATTTGATTGGCGTAGAGCGCAATTTATTTATGACGTCGTCAGACAGGGCTGATATTTTACGGCATTTCCGGAGTTAAAGGCAACCCATAATGTCGGTCATTATATGAAAACAAAACAAAACAAGAGTTTTAAAATGTGACTAAAAATAACAGTTATTATACAACAAGATGCCCTGAAGTATTTTTCGCCCACCGACCTAAGCATGTGTCAATATGAATCACCTTTGTTTGTAGTAATTAAACGAAACTTCAACTACAAGATGAAGATATTTTTTTTAATGAGCGACCGGTAGATCAAAATGGGATTGGGGAGTTTCTGTCTAAAACCAAGAAACTTCTTTTTATTAGTCATCAGGGTAAAGTAGCGAATCAAAATGCAAGAAAAACAGCGATATCCAACTTACTTAATGAAAATATCTATCCTCTCTACGTCACTCAACTAAGTGAACACAAGAAAACAGATAGCTTAAAAAATTATCACGTAGCATGTACATGTGTCAAAGAAATATGCCCAACATTCAAGTTTTTAAAATCACAAATTGCTCTTTGATTGAATATAAACATTAATCACAACAAAACAGTCTTTCACCTCTTTCGTCTCTCTTTCATCTAAAGAGCCTGTTACACGATACGATAAGATAAGTTAATGAAGTCAAGATATTCAGTTCTTATCTTATCGCATCGTGTAACATTGCAAAAATTAATCAAAGATTTTCAAAAAATATTCTAAACTACTCAATTATTTAAGTGAAAGATTCGGAATAAAATCAGTTTAATTTGATTTTATTCGCTGACCAAAAGATAAGATAAAAGTTACCGAAAGCTGGTAAGCTGCTAGACTAGATTAGTCTCTCTCTTATTTCTAAATATAAACGAACCGTAGCGCGTCGCGAGAGTCGCGGCGCAAATGTATCGGCCGCCGTGAGCTGGTTAAGCGAGATAATAAAAAGAGGGACTAAAACTAGTCTAGTAAGCTGCAAGTGAGGCACCAGGTTGATGTTTTTAATTTTTTTTGCGCGCGGCGAGTGAGTTGTGAAGTTTAGTTGTTGTTTACATGTGATAATAGTTAGGAAAATTGTTGTAATTTTAAAATCATTTTCTATATATACGGGTTTACTCTGTATGAAGCACGTTACATTTATGGAATAGTTGTTGTTTTGTATGAGAAGGATGATAAGTGGACGTCAACTTGTACTTTAAATTCTTACCTGGAAAGTAGTTGTATTCATTCTTAAGTATTTCACATCATTTAGTTAAAGCTAATTTAAGATTGAGCAGTAAGCCCCATTTTCAGACGTCTTTTGAAGCCATTCTTACATCCAAACTGATTGTGTTTTTTTGCGGTTTTCCTCTTCTGCAAGAATTGTTGCACTATACGCAATAACTCCACAGAGTAATATTTTCTTCTTCTTCTCATCGTCCATCATTAAAACCTGTTGTCTTTGAAACACGCGCGGCTTTCAAAACGAGTTCGCGCTCTTTTTATTTGAAAATCGTTTTGATTATCTTTTGCTCAAAAATATTCGAAAATTAATTAGAACCTGAGTATCTTAACTTCATTACCTTATCTTATCGTATCGTGTAACAGGCTCTTATTAACACCATTCGTAAAAGTAAACAAATTGTTATCGATGATGATGATGACGAGTTGTAAAATTTGAAATATGAAAAATTTGCGTCGCCGAAAAATGTCATAAAAACATAAATTGTTTTGTTGAAAAAAATTCGAATTAACAAATGTGTGCTAACCTTTAATATAGGTTCAATCTGAAAGAGACAAGTGTTGACCACGCACGTTGACGCTATCATCAAATATTTATACTCTATTTAGATTTAACAAGTAACTTCCACTAGTCATGGGGAATTTAAACTTGGTCAAATGGTTAACTAAGGCAATGGAGTTTTAATGAGACAACTAACCACACCCGTCAATGATGTCAAAAAATACTTGGGCCCTGTTTACATGACATACTTTTTAGAAATTATAGAAAAGTAACGCCAACTAGTCGTGCAGTCTTCTGTATACCGGCTGTATGGACCTCAAACATGGCCAGATGACTAATTTAGACGACACAATGGTAATAAGACAATTGATCGCACCCCTCAATGACTTCATCAAATACTAAGGCCCTACTTAAATTATACAATTTATATAAACTTTAGAAAAGTAATATGCATTAGTAGTACGTACTTCAAACTTGATCAGATGGTTATTTAAGACAGTACAATCTTAATGAGATAATTGGTTGACCACGCCCGTTGATGACGTCATGATATACCATTTTTAGAAATTTTAGAGAAGTAACATCCTCTAGTCGTACGGAAAATGCAATCTCTTTGTGACAATGGTCTTTTATGACCATTGTCTCTCCTTAGCTATATAAACTTTTCTTTAAAACGTGTCATACTAACTTCAGACATGGTGAAGTGCTCCTATTAAATTTTAATTACGCAAATATGTAAAAAAATGTTCTTACATTACTAACAATATCATTTTTAGAATCTTCTAAATAATTTCTCCCACAATGAGGTTTCTTCAAAAATGCAGCTAACGTATTTGTGCAGGCTTCAAACTTAGTTAGATTAAAATACAACAGATATTTTCTTCCCATATATTAATGCCATTTATGGGTCAGGCATGTAAAAGCAAGATATTTCGACTCCATCACATACATCATGACTGTTATTAGCCAGCGATCGCACAGCGATCCTTATTTTAATTTTATAAAACTTTCAGAAGAAGGCACTTAAATTCGTTCTCCGTACCCATAACACTACATCATCTACCACATGCGCACCAAGTTTGGCAATCCCTCAAACTGATGTGTGAATTGCGCGATAGTTTCTCATCTGCTGCTATTTTTGTAGCAATATTCCTCAATATTAAGGACCTGTATAATGTTTCTGTGAGCCTCTTAAAATCATGAGTTGAGACGGTGCTATAAAAAAACATTTGAAGAAATCCATCAAAACACGTTTTGTGTCTCTGCATGAGGCTCCACTCTTCTTCTTGATATCGTTAGCTTAGCCGGGGGTCGGAAAAAACTTTTTATCTCGCATTATACTCTGGGAGGAATCCAGCTTCTTTCTTTTAGTGTTTGTTATTATTCTCCTTCCGGGTGTGATATTGGCTTCACATTGATACGTCACGCGCATGGCACATATACAATTTTTAATTCCGAAGGTCGTAGAAGAAAATGGCGGCTGAGCTTGAGAAAAACACTGAGATTAGAATTCTGTTTATATATATAGCGCACTTAAATAAAATATTTTATTAGAAAAAAATATGGAATTCTACAAAAAGCATTTGTATTGAATCGATATACTTTAACTAGTTTTAACTTCTTAGGAAACCTTTAACCCCCTGGATGAATCAAATCTGAGTACTAAATTGATTCATTTCCCCCAGGATAAATCAAATTTGGGTATTAAGGGGACCAACCTCCTTCAAATACTTTTTCTTGACATATACTCTTTTGTGGAAATATTTATGTTCAATTGTTACATACGATTAGTGAAAAGGGGATAATAGCAAGGAAGTTCTAAAAAATTAATTAGGTACATAATTAATTAGGCAAATAGCCCCCAAACAATGGATTTCTTTGCCAAGTATATCTGCGGAACATCATAGACTAGAAACGTTAAACTTGGCGAGTTTCTGTAGATTGCTACATTAAATGCAGTAAACTTATTTCCTGTTAAATTTATACAATTTCCGCTGATCTGATTGGAAAGATTTCATTGCACCACAAGAAGGAGAACAGAAAGCATTCAAAGTTTCATGTCATAAATATTTATCATTCCTGCGTTATACTTGTCAACAGTTAGAAATTCATAGTTTCGAGAAAAACACGTTTAAACTTTGGAAAACTACCTTATTGGCCCTTATTCCGCCGGCCTTCATTGGCGGAATTTCAAGGTTTTGGCGAAAATAAGGGCCGGCGATAAAAGGGCCGATTTTTCTGAAATGTTTTCCTGTCGTGGCGGATTTTATTTTAGCTGCTTATACAAAATTGTTGCTCTAAAACCTTTCTAGGGGATTATTTGTTGTTTCCCACCACCTTAGGACATTTCTAGAACCCAATTTTTTCAAAATTATCAGTTACTTTCAGTTTAAAACTTAAAAACAAGCTCTTTGAAACCTTAGGTAACGTGATCATTCTATATAAAATAAAATACCAGAAAATTAAGACCCTTTAAATAAGCGAATGGGCTCATACTTTTCAAAGCTTTTTTGACTCAAGAGCAATGGAAACACTTGACAATGGGAAAAATGGAAAAAACGGCCCTAAGTGGCGGAATCCCAAATTTTTAGTTTGGCGGAATTAGGACCGGCGGTTAAAGGGACAATAAGGTAATACTTGCGCAATATTTTACGTAAAAGTTATCTTATTATGCAATTTTACCCCTTCATTTTAATCCCAATTCATTGTTTTTTTTACCTCAAAGTCACTGCCGTATGCTCGTACCTTCTTTCTTTGTTTATTTTCTCGCTATATCCCGCTAATTGTTAGTTCGTAGGCTTCTCCATTGTTTTCATTCCTCTCCCGTCTGAGGCAAGCGAGGAACACCCTCCCCCTCTTTTTCTCTCTTTTCTTTTCTAGGGCGCATAGGGAGCACAGTTAGTTCAGTAACAAAGTACCAAATTTACCAAAGATCCAAGTCTTAAGTCTATATTGAAAAAGTAAACTGAAAAAGTTTAATCAAGTAGTTTGTGTTTGTAAAAAAGCTTGTACTTTACCTGTGGCACGCGAATTAATCTAACTTATTTTTGATTAATTTTTGTAGCTAGCTGATTACGGTATCCTAGTTGAATGATTACGCGTAATAACAACTGGAATATTACTACTATTAGACTAGAACCTAGTCTTTATTTAAAGGAACTCAGACGGAGAACATGTTTGTCGTGAATCCGATTCTCCGATAAAGCAGACTAGATCTAGTCTATTATAAGCGGCTCAAAAACGGGTTACAACCCGTTGCTAAGGGCGTTGCTAAGGCAAGAGATCTCCACGAGGAGTAACAAATTCTAGTTTTTTCCAAGGAAAACAACTTTTATATGATCTTTGAGTGTGATAATCGGATTCCCCGGTGAATTTACTTTCTAGAGAGACTATAATTTGTTTTTAAATTAATACGATTTTAAAGGGGGTCGGGTACCTTAAGCTGATTCATTACCCCCTGGATATATCAAATTTGGGTATTAAGTTTCATTACGGGGAACAACATTGACGAATTTTGTGTGAATGTTTATGCGAGTTTATTTTTAACCGTGATCTTTAGCTCTTGCTAAAACAAGAGTTAAAATAAACATGGAAGATATAAACATAAACAATTAATTAATGAAACTTTCTATTTTAGTGTGACATCATAAATAAACGCGTATTAAAAAATGCCGACTTTTTGTTTGAAGCGTTACTAATTAACAGAGTACTATTTGTTTGTTCGAATATGGTGTAAGACTATTAAAGGTGAAGTGTCAATTAAAAGTTAGTACACTTTGTACTGTCTTTATCCATGACATGCGTTGCTATGTTTTCTTTAAAACTTTAAAAGATCTACCGTTCGCCATTTTCACTTCTTAATGACTAATATAAATATACAAGTTTTTCTGATACGACCGACGAGTTAATTTAAATAGGTATGTGCCTCATTAGCAGAGGTACAACGCCGAAATACTTGGCCACGTGTATATTCGGCACTATAAAGTTTTACTACACTAAAGAGGCCAGCTGGTTTGTGGTTCATATTTCTCTTTAGTAGAATGTTAAAAAAATAATCCCGTAATATTTTCTCCTTCTACCGCTAATGGATGCAGGCAGAAATACTACAAACTAGTATGAAGTAGTTTTATGCTTTCTATTTCTAATAAACCACGATGGCAATAAAGCATTCAATATTTTTATTGTTTCTTAAACGTAAAAACGTAGAATACGATCATAAAAGTAATTTCTTCACTCAAAATAGCAGGGTGGTTCTGTTGTATAGGTTCAATATCAGGTATAATGGCGATCAAAATTATCTGCATTTTTTGTTGACGTCAGCATTTTTTGAATAAATCTATTTTTCTGTTTTTTTTTAGTTATATAATTGGGAAATTCGTTATTATTAAGCTTTCCATTAAACTTTCAAATAAATAGACGGAACTTTTTGGGATTGGAATATCATAAATGTGACACCTATTGTCACATCGAGGAACTCCAATACCTGATCAATCTATTACTTAGACATATATAATAACACAGTATCAAGTAAAAAGTGAAGTTGTAGTCTCAACGTAATTAACAGGTTTTAAAGTTTATTACAGGCAAAAACTGCCAGGCCACCTGTTGCCATGGAAACATGAGAAATAACCTGATACGTGTCACTTTATTTGTAAAACATAATAATTAGTTAAACCAACTAACAAAAAAAAACAGATATGCAAAACCGTAAAAAAGGAAGTTTCTTGTCCCAACCAGTACCAAATTCTTGGTTACCGTTGTAACAACTGTGGTCTAAATTTAACTAAATTTAATTGTTCCCATATATTTTCAGGAAGAGTCACAAAAGTTCAAGTCACCATCTAATGAATCAATTACATTACGTCACAAATTGGAAAAATTCTGTGATTACCTGTCCTATATAAAAATCGACGATGCTCGTGCGGAGCCATCAACACGAAAATATGAAAAACAGAAAACAATACGAGTATGTCCATATTCATCGCAAGTTGCCGCTGTCCAAATTCATCGCTGTTCATAAATATGTTGACTTGCTACTACACGTTAGAATATGAATAGCTACCATTATGTTTTGCCATAAAACCGAGCGCAGATTTGAATTCCTTATGCAAGACTAAGCTATCTCACTATATGTACACTAGAAATAACTTCCGTTTAAATTCAACAACGGTTTTAAAGGAGATGAGTACATTTCTACAAAATCTTATTGTTTCACAAACTATAACAAACAGAATATTTTTAGTGGCTTTCATGTCAACTAGATGCTGTTACTCTTCCTTTCGTTATAAATCTTTGAGTTTATAGATTATATAGGAAAAATGTTTACTTATGTCGAGTGAATCAGCAGTCATGATACAAGTCAGATTTTCACTAGGTGGAATGCGTGAAGTGACTAAAGTTTTGTTGTACCCACATCCACTTAAAAAGTTTACTTGTTTCAAGCGGGTCAAAATTCCGCTCAGTGGAAATGCGGCTGAATAAATAAATAAATAAATAATTAATAAACTCGGAAATTAATAAAATATTCTAATTTATTTTCTGTTTTTTTTTTTCACAGGGGGTAGTTATTGGGAAAAAAATAAAAACAAATATAGGACACCCTGTTAAAAAATCTTTATAACGGTTTTTTTTTCTCTCTAATTAAGACATTTACATTAGGTAGGATGTGTGCATTCTGTTTCGTAAATAATTTTCTGTCTCGTGAATATCATTGTTAACTCTATTGTGCCTCTCCCCTCCAAGATAACTTTTGTTGTAGTAGTCATGACAGTTTGTGACTTTTGTTGTAGTGGTCGAATGGCCATGAAAGTTTGTGACTTTTCCTATAATTTTATTCTTGAAAGAGCTGTAAATATCTTCTTTGAAAATGCCAGCTCATTTTCGGCATTGGGCCCTTTTGTGACAGGTGGTGGAAGCAAAAAATTATTTTTGAATGTTTCATCATATATCATTAGAGCAGATATATATAAAAATAGATAAAATAGATGGAAAAATACCGTCCCAATGAGAAAGGTCAACAAATACAATTTTGTTAGTAATTTGTTAGTGTGTTGAAAAAAATGCTGACGTCAGCAAAGTTCATGTGACTAACACCGCCATTTTAGTTTCAAATGATAGAGAAAGGTTAGGGGTATGTATGCACCTAGACTAGAATAGTCGTTCTTCAAGTGTATATAAATATAGAAACGACTAATCTAGTCTAGTATGCACCATATTTGGTTAAATGTCCATTTATAGTCCGGAAGATAATGAGGGGGGACATTGTGCAGAAATAATACAGAAATAATTACAGATTAACAACATTTAATAAACAGTGATGAAAAACAAATATATTTAATGCCAAGTTATTTAGAAAATAAACAAATTCACTAAACGGACTGCACATGGGATACCCCCTGTCAAGGTATTAATGGGTTAACATAGCTACCTCTTTTAAAAACGTTTTAAATATTTATATTTACAGCTTGATAAATTTTGGTAAATCAATATATACTTGGATTTGGAAATGTGCTACAACGAGACTTGTTTTGCTTGTAACAAAAGTTTTATAAGATAGATGATAATAGAAATATCATTTCTTTCCATACATATTTATATTCTGTCCAGTCTAATCATTTCTTTCTATACATATTTATTTTCTGTCCAGTCTACACTATTTTCGTTAACTCGAACTAATGCTTCTTTTTTTTTTTTACAAAAGTTCGCGTAATCGATTACTTCGGTTAAGTCCAGCATTCGTTAAATCAAACTAATTTGCATGGTCCCATGGAAGTTAGAGCTACCAGAAATATAACTGTAGTTGGAAATTTTTATCTGGGAAATGGATTTTCCGACATTCTAAATCGTTCGTACGAGCTTAACATATATTTTCACAACCTTTTTCCAAAAGAACGAAGCCTGGGGAACGAGGTTGATACCTTCTGGGAACGCTGACCTTCCGTTAGACATACATCACTGTCAGTTAAAGGGATTGTTCAGGTTACGGGATTGTTAATTACGACGAGTAACAGATTTTTTTTGTTTTTTTTTGTTGTTGTTTACTAAGAACGACATCAAGAATTTAAAAAATCGTACAACCGGTTGATTATTTCACCATTACTTGATTCTGTGATAATACCCGAGGAAAGATCATTAATCTTGTTGATTTTCCATTAAAAATATCTTTAAAAGAAAGAACCCTCATCATTATAAAAAAAATAATTATAGTTGCTATTTTTTCACTCGCGTTAGAGTGCGTTTGCGTGTGCGTGTAAAAGGTTCGGCATAAAATCAAGAGAACAGCCAGTACTTCTGATTATTTTATTTACTTCCGGCTAAAAAACTTTCTTTAATTATAGTGAAAATAACTGGCCACCACCAACACAGAAGAAACAATGGCCTTGAGGTACCCTGTGTAGGAAATTATTGGCTTTAGACACTATATTTAACAATAGCAGAACCTATAATTAGACATTCTCCAAGTAAAACAAATGTAAAATGTTTCGATAGTAGTTGAGGTACATGTCCCACAGTTCTTCCTTCCTCAACAATTCTTACAGCGTATTTATCGTATACAATATTCCGTTCTATTTCACACGATAGCTCTTCTCTGATCATATATGCTGTATTATAAGTGGATTGATACCTTCATACGCGTTTTTTATTCTTCCTCAAAACTACTGAGGTGTTTCAAGAAGTCAATTTGAATAAGCCCATGAGCCTTTAAGCGAACCACTTTTGATATAACCAATTTTCAAAATCTCTTGATTTTCAGTTATAAGCCCATGGAGTTATATGCGGGGTAGTAGGGTACATACATAAGTGTAGCTCTTAACAATAGTTTAGAGAACACAAAACATCCATTCCGAAGCTTGGCTTTGATGGCTCCCGTGATCCCTTGGTTGAACTGCTATACCATTTTTTATTTCTGTCTGAGAACACAGATGAACTTCGCAGACTAGTTATTCGAAACATGAAAAAATAATCTCTGCGTCGGAGAGTAGAAAAACTTCATGGTTTTTAGCTTCAGCAATTGGTGGAAATTTTGTAAGGTCAGCACTTTTTTTGGAAGTGACGACCGAAAGACAACGCTCACCTGTAAAAAAACTAATTTCTTGACATAGAAAGTGATAAAAAATTTGACCTAAGAAGAATTCCGTATAACTTGACGGGGTGCGTGTAAAAAGTTGGGCACCAATTTTGGACCCAATGTGGGTATGACTTTAGGGTACCAACAGTAATATGCAGACCAGATTTTTAGAAACGCAAATGAAAGGACAGCTCTCCTCCTTTCAAGTAAAGAAATAATAAAAAAATAATAATAATATTAATAATGATAATTATAAAAAAGAGAGAGAATTAAATATATAATTGTTAGATAATTAGGGAACATTTGCAAAACAAATGTGTGACATTTAAACCCACGATAAGAGTGGGTGCACTATAGTGTTGCTTAACCTTCATGAAAATATGAATGTTTAAAAAATTTAAAAACGGACTTCAGATTCAGATTCCTCGTATGTCTCTGCTGTAAATTTCAACACCACACACCAAACATAATTGTTGTTTTGCTACACTACGTCAACGGCGAAGCCTACTTAATGTAGTACGTGCCATGTCTCGTCTCGCGTTCATGAAAAAATATTTTTTTTAATTAATTAATTAATGGAAAATCTGTTTGCCTTGCGTGACATTATAATTTTTAGTATAAGCATATATTTTGACGAGGAATCTGGGTATGAAGCGACCTTTTTATAAAATTAGTCTTCGCATTTTTATGAGATTCGGGGGGTCTATACTGTATTACGGATGTCTTGTTGATCGGGAGCATTTCGCTTGACTCGTATAGTCGAAGGACGAGGTTTCGTAGCTCAAATATGATCTTTAAAATATAACTAGTACTTCGTTCCTGGCCCCTCCAGGAAAGAATTGACTGGCTATAATTCTTGAAATTATGGAAGCTTGGCTGCCACGTAAAATATACTCACGATCCTCCGTTACAAAATGAAAATGTCCCGGAAAACAGCGGATAACGGATAAAGTACGGGTAACAAGAAGATGTAGAGAAACACAAATCTATGTACCGGAAAATTTTTGCTTAAAAATATTAGTTAGTAACAAATTTAGCCACCTGAAAACTGAGTTACTCTGACATATTAAATAAAGTTTATTTGTTTTGTTTAAAAATGCCAAGGACAATGAAACCACTCACCTCATAACGACTGCAACTGTCACTTTTAATTAACAACAAAAGTCGTCGGCAAATGTAACGCACAATCAAAACGTTCTTTGGAAGTAAAATATGCCGCCATTATGTTTATATCGATACAGGTTGTTGTTTTCCCTGGAGACGAAAGACACATGCTACGCGACTTGGTGTCATGCATATAAAGGGATACCTCAAGCTACTTCAACGTATGCATCAGGAAGACAACAGTATTCGAGTTACAAACAACGTAAATTCCGAAAGTAAGTACCGTCAAATTATTCTCCCACCAGTTCTTTTATGTGTAATATAATAGTTGCGCCGCGATTTCCATACTGTTGCAATTTAAAAAAAAAAATTGACAAACTTTTTCGTTTGTTTACCAATCGTAAATTTTTTATCGTATCCTTCAAAATTGCAACAATTAAGTACCGATTTCTAAAAGTATCTCTAAGGAAATTATCTCTAAGCTGATCGATTAGCAACAAATAGTGTGATATTTACGGTTACAAAATTAGCAAATCGGTAAGCAGGATTTTTCCCAATCTCAACTCTTATCTATTAGCTATACTTTCCAACTTTTTCCGTTTCCATTTCATATTTTTATACATAATACTAAAATCCGGGAAAATAAACTAAGTTTCTTCATAGAGGTTATTCAATGAACTTCGTCAAACGTTACGAGAGGGAAACGCTCTCTCTCTGACTCAAAAGTAGATTTGAGAGTGGTGATTAAGGAGAAAGAGAGAGAAAGAGAGAGATTATAGTTTTGGATGAACGCATGTGACTTTAGCCTGATATGACAAGAGTACATATTTTTAGGACTATCCACACTTTACGTACTAGCTACATTTTAACCCCCGTCCTGGATTGAGAATATGTAGGAGTGGGGTGGCTTCAGAGAAATTTTGAAGATCGATTTTATGAGGAGAAGTATGAAAGTGCCTCGGGTGTTTCTATGAAGCTATTCCCCGGAGAAGGTGTGGTCTGTATAGTTACATCTACCAGTTGTCTAATGAGTATCTAACTTTTATTTATAATTACTTTAAATGCTACAGTAGTTTTTGAAGCTTTGTTCCTACCGACAGCATTGTTATAATACTGAGAGTTTTTATCTACTCTTTGTTTTCTAGCACGTGCTGTAACCTCATAAATACAAAAGATGGAGTTTATAGTAGCGCATAAAGGTATTCACTACACGGAAGAACTTGCAGCACAACAATTTTATACAAGCGAAATGTATTCATCTCCAGACACTCTGGCGAATCAAATAAATTCACCGATACATGTTGCAATGGAAAATAACAGGACATGTCCCGACACCCCACCCGACATGTCGCATTATTTCATGGGGCAAGACGGCAGATATCGTCTGATTGTCCCTCGACCACTCCAAGAAGTCGGAAACACGAACATAGATTCCAGTGTTAAACGGAGTATCAATTTTACAAGTGAATCGACTGAGGAGAGTTTGGCACATGACCAAAAGAAAAAACGACGTAGAATAGCGAACGTGCCGTATGACGTTTTGAAACATCGACGAAATATCGCCAATGAAAGAGAAAAAGATCGTGTTAAACGTATTTCCGAAGCTTTAACAATATTAGAAAAATGTTTGCCGGACAGTGTAAGGAACGGACCAATGAGAAAAATTGATGTTTTGAACGCTGCCATGGATTATATCACATATTTAAATTCTTGTCTATAGAGTGTGTTCCGTTTATTTGTATTATATTCTTTGAAGTATTTATGTACATATTTATATTTCTGGAGTCTTTAGCGAATATAATAGAGAATAGCAATTTATGAGCTTCTAATCTTATTTACTGGGTTATACCCAACGTTTAAAACATGTCTTAACTGATTTATTATTTCTCGCATTAAGTGTCAACGGAGGATAGGAGTGTGTATTTAATGTCATGTTTATACGAGATCTAATGTTATTACATGAAGTTAGTTCGCATTTTGAAAGATCTGTATGTGAGCTAACGCTACGTTCTATCCGCCAGCGAAACGTTGCGTCGGCTATATGTGAGCAAGGAGGTTGGAAAAAAAAAATCCTTGATGTGCGTTAGTAAGATAACTTGATGACAAACATAGACGTTTATTGACTTCAGAAGTGGTTTTGAAGGAGTTGTTTTGTCTTTATCGAGAATAATTCTGCAGACATGCTTTTGTTGCTTATGAATTTTTTTAGCTTTGTCTAGTCAGTACTAGCACATGCAACATTCGTGTAATTAACGTCCAATATTGGTCATTAATTATTGGGCATTTGGCGTTTTTTGCTGAATCGGTTAAGGTGGTAGTAAGGCATTAAATATCAAAAGTTTGAAAGTTTTTTTTTCAATCTTTCTGGCAGTTCTATTCTGGTGTTGGTTTTATCTATTTTCTCAAGAAATGCGCCTAAAAATATGTGGTGTCTCCATAAGGTTCCTTAGCAACGCCCTTAGCAACGGGTTGCAAGCGTTTTAATGACCCTTAAGATGGTAATATGCCAGATATTTTTACCCGTAATCATTCACTTATGCCGCAGTGACCAGTTAGCAGAAAAAATGAATCAAAGTGAGTTAGATTAATTAGCGTGCCACAAGTAAAGTATAAACTTTTATATTAACAAGAACTTCTTGATTAAACTTTTTCAGTTTACTTTTTCAATATAGACTTAAGACTAAGGATCTTCGGTAAATTTTGGCACTTTCGTGCTGAAGTTACCGTGCTCCCCATACGCCCTCGATAAGGCGGAAGGGGGCGTGATTCGGTTGCTTCAGAATGGGAAGGAACAGGACGTTACGTCGTGTGGAAATGGAGAATTCTATGAACTAACTATGAACGGATTTAATGAGAACTAAGCAAAGAAAAATGTTATAAACTAACGGGAGGGACTTTGAGGTCAAGAACAAGGAATTGGTATTAAAATGAATGGGTAAAACTGCAAATTAAAAGAACGTTTACGTAT
The DNA here is from genome assembly GCA_027564595.1 of Bythotiara depressa. Taxonomy (NCBI): domain Eukaryota; kingdom Metazoa; phylum Cnidaria; class Hydrozoa; order Anthoathecata; family Bythotiaridae; genus Bythotiara; species Bythotiara depressa. The sequence goes on along the minus strand of JANTOQ010336464.1, from coordinate 7,420 downwards.
ATTATTGCATAAGTTTCAGTTTTTCGTTATTTAAATGTGCTTTTCTCAAAACGACGATTTTCTAAATTTAAAACACAGAAACTCAGGAATGTATGCGATAAAACTTTGCATGCTTTCTCTTCTTCTTCTTATGGAGGAGCTGAACCAAAATCCGTGCGAATAGGAAGTTGCTTAATAGTAACAGCAAATATGGTACTTGGGCCTAAAAATAGACAAAAAAACATCTTTACGTCGGACAATAAAGAGTTAAATAATATTTTTTAGGTTCAGTTCCTTCAATGTATCAATCTAAAGAAACACACTCTGAGTTTCAAGTTTCGAGCATATGCTGTTCTGCAGATATATTGTCACAAAATATCCATTGTTTTGGGGGTATGGTACCTAATTAATTTCTTGCCATTTTCATGTTTTAACTAATTGTATGTAACAATTGGACATTTCCATAAGTGTTATCTCAAGAAATTCGTTTTAAAGGCTTACTACCACCTTAGCACATTCCATTCACGTGTACATTTCATGAGATTGGGGTTAGGTGTTGTTGGGAAACCGCGTAGGATGGCACGTGCCACTGTGATTTATTGAAAAACAACCGAAATTGTCCTTATTTCACTGATCTGCATATTTTATGACGTCACAAAGGTCTCGTATGGAACAATTAGGAGGATAACAAAACCACTCACCTTGTCCAACCGTGCTGCATAACCACGGTAACTTCTCTACCAAAGTAACTAAGATCCTAAGTCATTGGTGTACCAAAGTACCTAAGATCCTAAGTCATTATTGGTTAACTGGAAAAGTTTGATTCTTTCTCTAGTTATATCAATGAACACTCTCGCAGCATTTTGGAATTCGATTTTTTAATTTTTGGCGCTTTGGAGATATTATGACAAAGAATGTAGCAATGAATTAATACCACAGATTAATAGCCACAATCATGGACAAAATATATTGGCACAACAAAAAAAATTGAACTCTCCTCCTTTCTTCTTATTTTCCTTCCCCCTTTCACCCGAGAAGGAAAGAGGCGCAGAAACGTATTTGTTACTAAAGGCGGATTCAAAGCCGGATTGCCTCTCACAAACATTTCAAAGTCAATGTAAAAAGTTTTCGACTAATCAAGATTTTTTCCAGTGAGTGGAACTTATTGCGAGAGTTTGGATTTAGGGTAACTAAATTTTTGTTTGTAAACGTTACTGGATGTACAATTTAGATAATAAAGTTATTTGTATAAATCAATTTGTTTCTCAGATATTATTAACCAAGTATATGTACAAAATACGGGGAACATATTAACAACATCATAAAAATATAATATTATATATATCTCTTCTTTTACTTCACTAATCTCCAGAAACATCCGACCCCCGTGTTAAGTAAATTTTATACATCTTATTATCTGGAACTCTCTCGGAAACAAATTTTTTGTTCGGTCTATAACAAATGAACCAAGTTATGTATCACTTATTTAACGCTTTAGTAGCGGTGTCCCCGGAAATAAATTAAATGATTACTCCATTTATTTGTTATTTTGTATTTTCCAGGGGGTCAAATCTTTGGGGGGTAAAAGGTGATAAGACAACCCCTTCGTTTTCAATGTTTCTAATAGACCTTTCATAATAAGCGGGAGGTATACCAGTCATAAATCTTTTAAAAGTGTTAGATGGGATAAACATTTTAACGTTTGAGTTTAGCAGCAGACCGTAATATTTTTTTTTTGAAAAACACATTTTCCAGGGGGTCGAATGACTCCGAACACTCAATGTTAGGTTGAAAATAAAGAGACAGATCTGGAGATCATGTATTAGAGAAAAAAATAGTATCATCTCAGTTGGCTGATTACTGTTTTATTAGTTAGATACTAACTGTTTAAGATACTAATATTTTATGATGGTACAATGAACGAACTACTCTCCTAAGAACTTAGTTGTATCATTGTTTTCACAATTAATCCTATGGAGCCTGGTGTCACCCGGAAATTATTCCAATCTATATTAATTTCTTTGCTGTTTTGCTTTTTTCAGGGGTGTTACTATAATTGGAAATAAAAGGAAAATTAAAGTTGGAAAAAGTTGATAGGTCCCCCTGATCTTTCATAAAATTATAAGGTTTACTATTAGGAAATTTACAATAGGCAGGAGGTGTATCCAGGCTTGAAAGGGTTAACTGAACCAGAAACATATTACTCTCTTGAAGCAAAAACAACATTTATGTGTAGATCGACATTAAGTTACTAGCATGCTAAATTACGCAACTGTACGTTGGAATTTACTCTTTGGTGGCAGGTATCACCGGAAATGAATTAAATCGTTACTCATTTCTTTGCTGCTTTGTGTTTTCCAGGGGGTTAATTTTTGGAAATTGAAGGAAAAATAAAAGTTGGTAAAAGGTGACGAGACCCCTTGGTTTTCATAAAATTATAAAGGTTTCTAATAAGCAGGAGGTATATACAGTCATGAAAGAATTCTATTGGATGAAATCGACAAGGGCATTCCAGAGCATGTCACGTGATTAACCTTATATAGTCTGATTAACCTTATATAGTCATTTATTCACCGGCAGTCGATACAAAACTGGTTGTTGCATGCTTTAAGAATATTTATAAGCTTCTTACCATAATAAACACCTTTCAATTCGACAATAATCTCAAAATTGGATTATCCGAAAGAGAAGGAGAAAATCTACTGAGCACGTATTTTCATCAAAGGACATACTTTGTAGTCACAAATTGTTGGGAGGTGTGATTGATACTTGTCTCTTAGAATTGTAATAAATAAGTTAATATTTTAAAATACATCTAATCACTACTTTTGCACTGGCCGGACGACCTAACATAAACTACTTAAAATTACTGCTCAAACCTAATAGACCTTTCCCAAATTTGACATTCTTGTGAGTTCAAGTTTATAATTTTAACTTTGTTTGTGAGTTCAAGTTTGTATGACGATTTTAACTTTGTTTGGGCTATGTACTTTGTAAAGTTGCTTTGATTAAAGCATATGGACAATGAGAGCCTTCCTAAGTTCTTTCTTTCCGCCTCGCTCTCATGCGAAATCAAATTATCTTATTTTGTAACGATTCTGAAATGTGCAACTGCGTGTTGAGAACAGATATACAAACAGGCGGAACACTCACAAATTAATAATGAAACGTCGCTTGAAAGATAACCAAATTCTACAAGCTTCTATTGACGTATGGTGGGTACGCACGTGTGGGATGTCAATCTCTTTATAATTTTCATCACAAAAACAGATATAGATTTAATTAACCCTTACCGAATTTCAGACACACGAGGTCACGTGGTCAACTTTTGCCTAATTTCAAATCAGAATTCCTCTTGTGAGTACTTTGAAAATATCACCACCACACAGTCAGAACTTGTTATAGTTAGTTGCATGGAAACGAGGCCTGTTATGAAAAGTTTGAAATTAAGAAGGCTTTGTCCGTGTACATAGAGCCAAAACGACATTTCTATAATAAGACTTTTTCCGAAATTAATTTGCGTGACGTCACTCGAAAACTTCGTTTGCGTTTTATTAAAAACGGATTTCAAAATCGGTTTCTCAGTCCAAAGTTTTTTTATTTTTTTATTTTAAAATGTTTAAAGGTTTTATTTTATTTTAAATTTGGGGAATGATCTACTCTAATCTTCACTGGCTCATTCATAAACACGAATTGAACTTTTTTTTGGTCAAAATCGGGCAAGATCTATTGATAATAAATTAATCGTATATGTTGATTTAATGTGAGAACACTATTCACACGCTGTGGATAGAAAAGTATGTAAACTCACATAATTCTACAAAATATTTATTTACTTTTGTTACACTTGGAAATTTTTTTACTCAAAGAAGTGCATGCACTAAAGGACATACACTCAAACAACTAGAAGAGACACGCCTAAGAAGAATTCACTGAATGTTCACGGGAAGAAATTGTTTTCTTATTACACTTACAAAAATACGAATTAGGTTAGATGACACAACACACGAATGAGATCATTTTGGAAATTGGGAACTTGTCTGGTTGTAAATTAGTATTGTCTTCAGGACTAGAAGCTAGTTGTTTTTTGGAAGTAACAGACATCCGTACACCGATGTAAGCTATTTCGAGTTGTATTTCGGAATTGAATAACAACGACCTATTCGTTGAATTCTACAACTCTTCTTGTCCACTCGACAGTAGGTTTTCGCAGGGAATCGTTATTCTCTACCGCGCAGTGCGTCCAAGTAACCATGACGACGGTAGATATTGTTGATCATCTCTGTGTTTTCTTTGTACTGATAGAATTTGAAGAGCTAAAAAAAGTGGTGACGTCATTGTGAATTAATACAGTGCATATATGATCTATGTGGTTGAATGTATTGTCGAAAATATCGCCGTTGCATTGTAGAAACACTGTCAAATATTTTTTCTTTTAGGTTTTCTTTTTGACCTAGTTTTCATTTCTTACATGCTACTTTCGTCTCATTAACACTTCTACGTCATGCGGAACACTTACTTTTTATACAAAACCAGCTGAAGAACACATTACTCCTTCCTCTTATGAATGCACGAGGGTGATAGTGATATGTTATCAACCAACCAATCAATAAAAAATGACAACAACAACAACTTTGTGTTTTTGAAGCAGTATCACACAGGTAACGAGGTGAACAGGTCATAAGTCAAATTACTGATAAAGAGCAGAGTACGACCTCTTTACATCAGTTTATCAGAGTACGACCTCTTTACATCAGTTTATTCAGCCCTGTTTTATGTAGCAGCTATGTTATTTTTTTAAAAAGCTGATGTTTTAGAAAACTTTGTTGAAATGTTGAACAGTTAATTCGAATTTAGAGCCATGTGAATTTTTGTTTGTGTTTGAAGAAACAGCAGTAGTGAGTAGAGTTCGATAAAACACAGCAGTAGTGAGTTCTTTATTCTTATACCATGTTTAATATAATACTTCAATTTTGTGTTTGAAAATTGACACAATTCTCCCTTTTCCTTATCCTTTAACAGCTTTCAAAAGAAAACACGCAAAAGGAAATCAAAACAAAACAACCAAATAATTTGGATTTACCATGAAGTTTCAACAAAAAAATAGACACCTACGGCGTCGCCAAGAAATGTTAATTGCAAAACCACATTGCATTTCGTTTTCCTTCGGCACATACTTTTTTACAATATATTTGTATGGATTTTCTCTCAGACATCTTTAGCTCAAAGATCTGCAACTGAAATGAAACGCCAATACGAGCAAAAGTAGGGAAATTGTGTGACTGTTAAACTCTTTCTACAGGAGAGGTTCATATGAGTTATATGAGAAGGGATTACATCAAAACATAGGTAGACAGGTTAACAGCTGACCCGAAAAGAAAGTTAAAGCCAGAGGACACGAAACAGTGACTCATATACATAAGCACATATGACAGGGAAATTATGAGGGTGAAAGTACGGCATATAAAATTCTGCGGATTCCGCTTCCTGCCCCCCCCCCCCCCCCCCCCAAAGCCAGGCTTAATATGGTTAATCCTACTGAAGGTATTAAATGCAAAGTACGTACAAAACGTCCGGGCATTAAAGACCGAGAAATTATAGATAAAAATGTTTGTAGTCAAAGTTTGCACTATAAACTCAAATCTACGGACCTAGGCTTTATGGTTTACCAAAGATGTAAAAATAAGGTATCCAATTAAGACCAATAGTTTCATACACTGGAACTCCCTCCCTCACTGGAACTTCCTCCCTTACAACCTTACGCCAAGTCTAGGATGAAAATTCAAAAAACTTTTCTAAATTCGCTAGAAAGTGTCCGTGGAGACTGACGAAATAATGTTATAACTTGACATTTCATTATATACAAATGTTCTATTAAAAGATACAATAGTTATTGTAAAATATCTTCTCAGTAATGTCCCAGGTCTTACGAACAGGTCAAATACCCCTCAGAGTTATAATTCCTACTAACAAAAACATGGTTTCAATTTAATTTATCTTGCAAACCGGTGGTGTTGACATTGGTGGCCCAGCGTCTTCCGTTGTAGCCGAAATATACACACAATCTCTCAAGTACGACCTCTCTCACCCACCAAAGGTTTGGGAACGACAAGTGGATTATATTTTTATCATAAAAAAGCGCTATCTTGAAGACTTTTATGATCATGTCAATAATTTACACAAATAAAATTCACTATCGAACAAGAGAAAAACACGTGTCTTCCATCTTTAGGTACTCTTTCAAACAGAATGACTAACTTCCATTCAAACCATCAACTAAGTCCAAAGGAAAGTGTCATTATCTGCTCTCTACGCGAGCTGAAAATGGTGTAAGTACTTTAGATGACCGGAAAACCACTACAGGGCATGCTCGATGTCAAAAGTCAGAAGGGATATTGAATAACGAAAGATAAAGGATAAATAGAAATGATCCGGAAGTAAACAATTGTCACGTTAACCAGCGAAGAACTTATTCTTCGTAAAAACAAAATTTGTGTATATTCTAGTCTTAAACAGCTTTTACCAAAACGTCAAAACGGGAATCGATAACTAGTTACGTAAATTGACAGATCTAGTTAATACACTCGAGAGATCGAAATATTTGTTTGTAATAGCGAAATCATTTATTTATGACCAGGAGTATTAAGTTACACGGGACTGTCTACAGTAAGTCATTCCAAGTAACCAAGGTATTGTTTTGGCACTTTAGTTGATGCATTAGGAGCAAACTGGTGGTATTTATTCGACTTTGGTAAAAACTAAACTTACCCCGTCCATACTCGAACAGGTGTTATCACTTTTACTTCCGGAATATATTTGTCCAAGAGGAGTAAAGTTTTATATTTCGACACACCATAGGTTTAGTACTTACACGTAAATTGTCCTGTACACGATACTGCCACTTTTGCAGAACGTTTTCCGTGGAAGTGTGAAGAAATTACATTTCCATACTCGAAATTTGGGACATTCTTAAGCGGTTAATAGAGTAGGAACAAATTAAGAATTATATTCATTAAAAATTTAAAAGAACACTGAGCCTAAATTTACTGGTTGTTATGCGTGTAACTGAGAATATAACAAACCTTTTCTTTGAAGTTATCTTTGAACCACTGCTAGATCGTGAGTTAATTACCGATGTACTTTCTTTGGTCTTGGCGTTGGAACCTGCACGATTTTGTTTGTTTATTTTCTATTATTTATAATACCTATTTCTATTTATTTACTATTATTTATAATTATTTATAATACCTATTTCTATTTATTTTGCTTCTTCTAATCTACCCATCGGTTTATTTATTTTATTTTTTCATTTTTATTTTAATAAATAAACAGATAGATAGTTAACTACTAAAGCAACAATACATTTAATAATAAATAAATAAATAAATAAATAAATAAATAAATAAATAAATAAATAAATAAATAAATAAATAAATAAATA
>JANTOQ010336242.1:0-12493 GCA_027564595.1 Bythotiara depressa | reverse complement strand
ACTACTCTCAAAACATTTAGATCAAGGCGGTTAAGCAGAAGATTTTATTAGGGGTGCGCCTAATCAGCGCGCCCCCGATATATCAATGGTAAAAAAATTCCGGTATGAATAGGGTTAAACATCAGCTGTGGTGAACTCATCTTGGTTATTTTGGCACGTTGTGCCGATTATTTATGCCCGACATTGGCTGAGAATATGAAAATTGCTCGCAAAATTGCCGAAAAAATGGTCGACATTGTCCAAATATTGTGACATCATAAAACAATGAAAACCTTAATACGTGCAATTTCCGAGGTTTTTCGTAAGAAAGCAGGCGTATTTGCATTTCTACCAAATTTCCACTTAACAACTAGAGTCGCTCTTCATTTTTTGGCATGATGCACCACTAATGCACCATTTTTCATTTCATTTGCATTTCGGAAATAAAGGGCGGGGGATTTATCGCCCACACAAAATAAGGGATCGTAAATTGCCCAGGGAAAATAGTGTTAATATTTGGTTAATAAAGTTTACTAATTTGTTTGCACGTACCTCACAACCACTACTTTTATATTAATTATGTTACTCACAAATGAGAGTTTTGTTTTTGTTAAAAAACTACAAAACGTTTGATAGCTAACCTACACTAAAATAAAATAGTTACGAGGCTGAAATATTAAATTCACTGTTCTCACCCACAGAAATCACATTGTAATTCGTTTAGTAAATCCTGCACATTACTGTCGTTTCTAAAGCTATTATGACAAGATCAAGATTAGTATATAAAAACAACCAACTGAAACTAACAAAAAAGCTTATAAATGTCAACGCAGTGAACGTGTCAAAAATTCTAAAAATGAAAAAAACAATATTATATATTATTATATCTTGACCATAAACATGTCAGTGACAATAAATCGTTTTGGGAAGCTGTCAATCCTCTTTTTTCAGACAAGCAAATTAAATCACATAAAATCACTCTAATTAAAAATACTAACATACCTAAGGAAATAATAACAAATAATAATCCTCCCTAATGACACACAAGTAGCCGAAATTATTTCAGTCAATGATACTGTAAACAAATTAAAATATTCTAGATGTAAACACATATCTTACCAATACTTAAGACTATAAATAATTACCAAATACACCCATGTATTATTAAAATCAAAAGGCTCATTAAGCTCATTAAGACTAAAATAATGCGGTCAATACTGAAATAACAAACATTATTGCAGATTCAATTTCAAACAATGATGACATTCCCGCACAAATATCTATTCAAAACAGGGATTTGTTTCTCGTTATTTCAACAACATTTGCAATAACACATAAAGTTGTTTACAATTTCCCAAGGCACTTAAACTAGCTGATATAATCCCAGTTAATAGAAATATAAGCAACAACAAATAAGGAGAATTATAAGCTATTCTTATCAGTGTACTCCTCACAGTTTCTACAATAATTTAACATAACTTGTAAATCCAAATTTGACTGTTTCAATCATAACTTACTTATAGCAACAGTAAGCTTTTGTAGTTATATACGTCATATAATAGGAAACAAAGTACCAGAGTCATCTCTACCTTTAGTTAAAGGATCTTTTAATGTGCCTTTATTCCTCAATGTATACCTAAATGATTTATTCTACTTTATATCTACAACTGACAACAAATTATGTAGATGATAACACTCCTTACACGTTTTTTAAAAAATAAGAGAATGGTTTTTCAAGGTGAGGAACAATTTTCTTATAAAATCTATGAAAATCAGACTGAAAGTTTCTTAACATTTTCATAACTTTTTAATGGAAAATCAGACAGAGTTATTTGTTGATGCCTTTTTTTGTTAAAAAGAGAACAATGTTGCCATTCGTTACACCATTTCTTTTATTTAACTCCCCTTTCACCCTTCGAAAACATTCTGACCGCATGGATTCTATATTTTGTCAAAATAAAAGATATGAATAAGTAAAATATCTATTGAGCTAAGAAATGTTTTACCTTCAAAAAGTTTTCTTAACTTAATTATCTCTCGTTGAAGCTGGGGATTTTCTTCCCATTTTCTTAGGAATTCTTGCTTTTTGAAGCTCATTTTGTTATAAAAGTTTTTCTTATAAAAAAAACGTGTATAAATACGATATTAATACAAAAAAAATGTTATCGATCGCGTAGAATACTACCATCCTAATAACATGGTGGAAAAATAACTTTATGAAATCAACCAAATAACATCTTTTAGACACAAACCAGAACGCGGACCTATCTGCATTAATTATAATTTATAACATCATTGGCAGTACCTCAGAAAAACCTTTAGGAATGACTATCGAAAATGAACTCAAATTTTGGAAAACATAGAAACATATAAAAAATATTAGTAAAAAAGATAGCCAAAACGTCTTGGCTTAGCCATGTAAGTATATGAACACTAAAAAATAAAAATAAAAATGAGAGCGATTATATCATCTCAATTTGATTACTGCTGTCCTGTTTACATGTTACACATGCGGGTCATTTTCTTCCTACTAGCCCATAAACACAAACCCTGACAGTTAAACGAAAACTCCAAATCTTGTGTTTTACATATATCCATTTTTATCTATATAATTTATATACATACTATGTTTCTGAAGAATAGAAAATGTTAAAACATGAAAGATATATATTGATTTTTAAAAATCATTCCAATATTTTAATTTATTTAATTTACATACTAATTATCACGGCTCTGCCTGAATTCCTCCCAGGCTAACAGCAAATAAATGACCGGTCTCTGGACAATAAATGACCGGTCTCTGGACAAAAAAATAAATCAACCACATGAACATGCTTTACGAATTCCTTATAAGGACATAAATTTAATTTTTTTCACAATTACTAATAAAACATTATTCGGTCTCAATACACGAAAAATGTCTTCAAATATTATCAACTGAAATGTATTAATTTTCAGTACTTGTAACATAAACTACTATCCCGACAAATTGAGAAACAATACCTAGTATTGCTATAGTACAATGTAACGCAATATGCGAATGTGCTCCTGCAGTGCAGTATTTGGAAATTAATGCTTATAAAGCTCTCGGAACAGAAAGAAAATAATTGTCGAAAGGCCGTGGTTCGATCTATGGACGATAGTTTCACTTCATACAGAAGGCTTCACTTCATACAGAAGGTTTCACTTCATACAGAAGGTTTCACTTCATACAGAAGGCTCCGGCATTCATCGAAAATATGGTACGAATTATAAAGAAAGAAAAAAACCTGGAAGAAGCAATAATTTTTACTACGAAAAAGAAGCTACATCCAAAAACAAGGAAAATTGGAAAATGATTAGGAGCACGTGCATGCAAAAGCTACATAAAAGGTTATAGTTTATTTAGTAACTGGCAGCGATTGTAATTATAAATTTATAGTTGTTTTATATTTAGTATAACAATTACATTTTATTCATATTATGTTTTCATTTTGCTTGAAAGTTGTGGCAATATTATGTTGTAACAATCGATATATAAAATAAATTAATAATAGTCAATAATTTTTCATAGCTCAATTTTAATTGGGTAATGTCTGACGTCAGTAAAAGTCACTAAACTCATTTAGTGTGAACAAATTTAAAACAAATGAAATTAAACGGATCTAAAAAGAAATGACGGAACATTTTCACCAGATTTAGCATTTTTTGTTGTTTCTCCATAATTCAGATTCTACATATAGTCTGATGTTAAAACTTGGTATAATTGTTCTCGTAGGTATTGTGTTTAATTTCAAATAAAAATGTCAGCCTAAAGTCACGTGATTTTCTTGCTGATGTCAGCATATTTTTACTGAAATTAAGCGTCTTTTCGATTTCATATTTCACAAAAAAGACCCCCCATGTGAAATAGGGTTAAATAAAGTTGGAAAAATCTGATATGGCTACAAAGGTTCCAACCACGACATTAAGGTCATCTCAACGGTTGACAATATAATATTACTCAGCTGGATTTGGTAATTTTTAGTAATTCCAGAACAATAATTACCAGTACCGAACAAAAAGAGTATTCGCGTTCGCATTCTTGCCTAGTTTACATGATACACAGAAGAAAGACGTTTTCAAACACTGCACAAATGATCTACGGAAAATAAAGCTATTGTTAATTACAATGTACACTTGTACACCACTAAGGTCCTTTATAAACGCCAATTGATTTATATAAACCTATCTGACTGCATTAGAAGATAAGATGTCAATATTATAATCGGATTATATCCAGATTTAGTTATTTGTGTCGACTTGCCAGGAACTGTCATGCACAAAGATTACTATGTCTATTTTTAACTATGGTTTAATTTTTATAGGAACGGTCACTTAAAACAAGAATTAGCCTGCTGTTTCCAAAAGACAACGCTCAAAACGATACGAATTTCATTGTGCTTAATTATATATCTTGCAATAAGTACTAGTTACCGAGGAAGTTCACGCTCACCAAGTTCTCTTAAGCCTTAGATTCCAAAAGACGTATATTTTATGGATCGTTCCATTACAGTGCTAATAATATCTCTGGAACGGGAGATGTTCAGGAAATAGATATTTGTCTGTCGTAATCTATATAACATTACTTATATTCTTTATATATTAATTATATAATATTATAGAGAGAGAGAGAGCAGGGCTGTGCCTAACTTGATTCAGAATAGTACGGAATAGGATGTCAAGTCGTCTAAATATGGAGACGTCTATTCTTCTTCTTGTGGGTATTGAAATATGGAGACGTCTATTCTTCTTCTTGTGGGTGTTGTGACAAATAAAATAGCTATTTCCTCAAAGTAGTCTATATCAGGAATTTTGTTTTATTTTTATTTTATTTTTTATTTTTATATTTTTTCGGGAGGGAGGGGTGGATTCCAACATAATGGTCAACAACAGTTAAATTAGTATATCCAATATTTGTACCTTTTTCGTCACAAATCAAAGCAAAACTTCAATTTTCATTGTCTTATTATTGCCATCCTATTGTCTTAATTGAATCAATTCAGATGACAGAAGTATCATTTTTGAAATTAGCGCAGAATTTCCAACAAAGTGATATATAATATGATATGCTTTTCTAATAGGGTTAACCAGCCATAACTTATTTTCCTGCTGAGGAATTGACTTGGAATTTTGACAGGGATATATTCTTGTCAAAAATATATGTGAAGTTATCCACAGTAAACTATTATTTTTCAAGATGTAATAATGCCAAGATTAATTAAAGAAATCTCTGTTTTATTAATTTCGTTTCGATAATTATTTATTCCCTTCTGAGGTATATATGATCGTAGATATCAATTTAGTAAAGTGTTAATTAATATACTGACCAGAATATAATTAATAAGTTGTTAATTAATTTAATATTTGAAAATATCATTCCGGGCATACAATTTAATAACAAATAACGTACCCGGAAGCATATACATTTTTTAGACAAGAATAAGATCTTTAGTTTTTGTCCCTATATATTCGACCTTCCTTCCAAAGGTCATCATTAGAGTAAATTTTTATTACAGTATGTTACAAAATTTTAAAATTAAGTTACTATGGTTACGTATATATATAGGTTAAAAAAGATAAAAGAGTAAAAGTTATTAACAGCTATCAATTAAAAAGTTTCGATGGCACTGACTTCTCTTGCACGTTTAGCGTAGGCTTTAGTTGTTTTATATAGAGAGCCTCCGATATTTTTCTACTAAACCAATTCCCACGATAACCTCTACCAAGTATGGTAAATTCATCTTATGATTGAGGGTGATGACCAGTTTCTATACTGTGCTTGAGTACGTGAGAGTGTTTGTCTTTTCCTCCGTGCTCCTGTATTCTTTCGTGAAGTCGTCTACCAGTTTCACCAACATACGTTGCAGTACATTCCTGTTCTGGACATTCCACCTGATAAACAATATCATGTTTATGTTTTGTACTAGTTTTGTCCTTAAGTTGGAAACAGAAAGATAGCTTAGATGCAGAGTAAGTGACACGTTGTTTATGGTTTTCTGGCAAAATATGATTAAGTTCTATTTTTAACCGTTTTATCAGTTTTTCTCCTTTTTGTCCTTTGTATGGTAGATTTAGTTGGTGATGTGTTTGTTGAATATCATCAGGTACCACCACGTTGTTGTTATGGTTACCATTGTTGTTTCTTTTATTTCGTACTTCATTAATGACTTGTTTGATAACCCACTTAGGAAAGCCGTTCTAATTGTTGAAAACATTTTCTTGATGATTTAGTTCACTGTTAAGGTAGGTAGGTATCTGATGAGCAAACAATAAACGCTCTCATTACTAAGATTTTTAATGTACCTCGTTTCCATGACATCGGTGCAAAGGAGTCCCATTGTAATCAGATGTCGCTGTTAGTTTGTTTTCTGTATACAGTAGTTTCAAGGTTATTATTTTAATAATATTGTAATAATATTGTAATGAAATGACGTGATGATACTGGTTGTATAATTAGAGTGATACATATGGCTACACAGTGGTAAATTGTATACACCCTGGTAAGGTGTCTTTATCAAAAAACAAGTGGGCTATGTATAATGGAGGACTGTGAATTCTCGTGAAAGCCATGGCTTTTACTGCGTTACTATAACATAGAGCCCTATTTAATCGAGAACATGTTGTAACCACAATTAACTCGTAGACCCCGATTGACGTCATATACGTCTTTATGTATCGTTTCTTCTGTAGAATCGGATAGGTTCGGGAAATGGGGATTAGCCTGTCGTAATCAACTAAATTTGATTACAACTGCGAAACTGGTGAAAAATTTTCACATTTTGAAATAATACCGCAGAGTCTAAGGGGTTAAAGTAAATGATACCATGAACATTTTTTTCGTACATTTTATTCAAAGGAGACCGCAATGCCACAGGCTTACAACGGCCAAATAGGGAACGGTTTAATGGGTTTAAGAAATATTATAATACAATCATTTATCTTTTACAAGAGCATATTGCTTAATTACATTTTCCAGTAAGTCAATAATCTAGAAACAATGTATAATATATGAATGATACTAAAATAGATCATTAACCTTGTTTGATTAGTAATCGTCTGAAGCGATCAGACGAACAATTTATGCGGATGGAACACAAAACAAAACAACCTCAATGGAAAGCTTTTAACTATCGTATTCATCAGATTCATTAAATACAGAATTTTTCTTATTTGTGGCTAACAAAACGTGTCGTAGTTCTGAATATAATCGGCTGCAAAATAATTACCAATGATATACTGACAGTGTACTGGAAGTTTGGTACCTGCAGTTCCTTACCGTCAATATGAATTTAATTCTTTAATTAGTTTTTCCAATCACCATGTATTATCATATAAACAATTTAATGTAATTATAATTGTAAACCTTTTTATGAGGAACCAGGAGGTCTTTTCAACTTTTACCAAACTTATATTACATTACCTTCCCAGTAATTAGCCCTCAGGAAAAAAACGAAATAGCAAAGATATACCCAAGATCTGATTCCTATCCAGGACAGAACGTACTAAAAGTGTTAAGGTATGTGATGAATTTGACCAATCTATTTAAATAATATATAGAATAATAAATTACCAAGGGTTAATTACAACCATAGGATGATGAAAGCGGGATTCTTATTCCACGCTGGGGTTGTTGATTGAACATATCTTTTTCTTATAACATTCCCCACATGCTAATATTCGTTTTAATGAGCTTTCAAAAATATTTGTACTAGAGTCCTAAAATAGACTCGGATGTCTTTGAAGCTTAAGGTCAGACGTCATCTTAAGAAATTTACCTAATACCCTTAACTGCGTTAGGTATCCTCTGCACGCTCACGCCCAACAGGTAGCTGCAATGCTATTTAATAGATATTTGCAAACAGAATGACGACAAATCAATTTGCTTTTAAAGTGAAAAAATATCAGTAGTTGTTCCTTACATGACATACAGATTGTCTCTACAGTTGGGTAGCTACTGAGAAGAAATATATAGTCTTCGAGTTCGAGTCCTATCACGGATTAGGGCGAAGGACAAATCTTACCAAGACTCACACGATGTGTTTAAATGTTTGTGAGCCCCATAAGTGATGACAGTACACGATTGTGCTAATGTCGTCCAGTGTTACGATATGTCGGTGTTTGTAAAATTCTCAGGGTTGAAAGCTTAAAGTGTATCAATTCCAGACTGTATATATAGGCGGAGAGTAGTTTTCGCTGAATTTTCCACATCGCTGTTCCGTGATCTGGTTCAGAATATGCTAAATGCATGCCACTATGTGAGCCAATTGTTGTAAATAATCAATTTTGTTTAGTTGCAAAATAAAAATTGTTGAAAATAAAGCTTTTTACAATTTTTTATTCGTGTTTCCTTAACACGTAAAGATGAAAGCCTCTCAGGAAGATCGCCTTCTTCAGAATTGCCTGCAGTTTGCATTTTTGGGGTTTCATGGTGTCACAAAACGTACGGCCAGTAAAACAGGTAGGTTTATACCAAAATATCCTTCCATGAAACACTTAAAAAGAAAAAAAATTTAAAACATTAATTGGTACTAAAACTGTATAAGTTCCAAATAATTTTCCTTTATTGTTCTTGTAGGTATTGAAAGTATAAACAATACTATGTACACAACAGTAACGAATAGTACAAAACTATACAGACCTATATCAAGTCTTATAATATACTAAGAAACTGAAAAGTAAACAGTTTCTATATATTCTGGACCATTATTTGTGACAAACTGTTATGGTAGAATTTTTACCTCATGTGAATATATTATTCCCAGAATTGTATATATTACATTTGTTCAATTTAAAGCAAAGGATTGACTGAACACTTTATTCAGTTCGCAAAAATATCTTCTTTTTGTTGTTGTTATATTTATGTAAGTGAATATTTAATAACTATGTCAGTAGGTGTTACAACCTACTCTTTATCATACATCATACACTCTTTACTACATTTTACTGATATAGCTGGATAGTGTCAGCACACCCGTTGTAAGTAAGTGATGAGGCGTTTTAACCCCACGAAGATGTCACAAACATATGACTTTTTGTTATGTTTTAGAGCTATTATGATCGTGGACAATGTTACCATTGTCAAAACAACCTTCATATTTTCTAGAGATATCAGAAAGTTTCAATACAGACAACTCAAATTCTGATTTCGTTTTTTTATAAAAATCAATGGAAACGTTAAGTCATGAAAATAATATAATTTTATTTAAGTCTTATAAATCTATGTTAATGACATATAATGAGAAATGAGAAAAATCGAATTAGACAATATCTTGCAAAAAGAAGAGGTTAGCCGGGAAATACGTCTAACAATATTTGACACTTTGGAGATTCGGATCAAACACTAACGTATTTCCGATTCCGCACGATTTTTGATATTCCTGATCATACCTGAATGGTCAGAACAGTGAAATAAGTAATGACAATACTCAGGGAGTAGTTGCCCTATCAGGTCAATGAGGATATATTGTATAATTTATTTACATTCTAAAAGGTATGTATTTTATATATTACTAATTTTTCCCGTTAACGTTAAGTAATGATATCCAATCACGTGCTGAAATGCAAACTGCAGGCAAAATGAGTAGTTTCTATAAACTAATCTATATAGATCATCCCACCCCTTCACGACCGCTATTCCGACCTGTTAATAAAAAAACAGAATTATGTTCCCGTAGTTCCGTACCCCATGACAATGCCACAAAACTTAACATTGCAGTCAGCGTGTTAATGTGTTAGCTAGCAAGTGTAAGAGTTCAAATGAAAATAACAACAAATGAAACAGACCAGGACATTTATTAACTTAAATTAAGTGGCATATTCGGCTTTGGTTAAACGCAGGTATTTGGTGTTAGTTATGTTTTAGAGCTACTTTGAAATTCGAAATATGTAAGTTTGAAATTAAGGTTTTGATCATAGCCAATGCTTTCTGTAGTCTATTACCCCATGATGAACAATTCTTGTTTTTTTCTATTGCTCCAAATTCAGATTAAAGAGTCTGCTATACGTAGTTTAATTTATGACCAGTTGATAGTGCATACAGAACTAACATTTTAATCTTTAAATTAAATTTCACATTAAAATACTTTTAAAGCTATTCATGTTTTGTTGCTGATATCTGATTACGTTCAGTCATGGGCGGGTATAAATTGTTTTAAGGAGGATTTTCTGTAGTTTATATTTAGAAATTCGAAATAAGTGAATGAAATGTATGATTTACTTGCTGTCCCTTTTTTATAATTTATTTCAACATTTAGAATTAAATAGGGACACAAGAACAATAAAAAATTTTTTTGCGAACATGTTACTTAATTAGACTTGAGGTAACGTGTAACAACAAGGAAGCATCAGTGAATCGATTCGTATTTTTTCTCAAAGGTCTCAGCTCTGTGCCTCAGCGTAGTTTTCATAAAACAGAAAAAATAACTCCCTAAAACACCCTACTTATTTCCCTAGGGCCATTAAACCCATAATCTACGTTTGATCATTACAATATATAGTACTTACTGAAGATGGAATGTTTCTTGAAAATTCGTTGTGATATTACCGTTCACAATCCTCAGAGTTAGCAGTAAAAAAAAATAATAATAAAACAAGGAAAAGATATGAAGCGGCAGGAGGATCGAAAATGAGTGGTCACAAATCGAATATGCCGTGTCTTTCCGACCATGCTTCCTACAATTCACTGTCGCCCACAACCTACGTCGGTGCTTTCTACAAAGCGTCGTCGTAGTTCGCGAGTGTTACTCAATGTTGACAGTTGTTTACTCTTAAAAATGAAACAGATGTCTAATGCTTTTTAACAGGTATATGTTCCATTCTTGTTTATATGTATTCATAGTAGAAAGATATTAAATTTACTGATCATTTCGTCAGAGCCAAAGCTATTAAGAATCGAATGATACATCACCCACAATTTAATCTTCACAAATAATATAGTAGGATGGTAGGAGTATGCAGTTGTTGGTATCGTTAAATAACGTGTTACTAGGTCATACGTGGTAAATGTCATATAGAAGGTGGGTATATGTGCTGATAACAGTTTATAAGTTACTTTCCTCTCGGTTAAGATACTTAACGTGAATGTAAAATTATTACTCTGTCAACCCTTATCAGATTATTTAAAAATATCAATTTACAGATTATGGTGTATGTATCACCATATTGTCAAACATAGATCTATTTAAGTGTATATTTAGTTTGTTTTGTGCACGGCCTTTGTTTTGATGTAGTCTACGTATAAGTGAAATCCGCTACAGTAGATTATAGTATTATCACCCTTGATTGTCGGGAAACGAGGTATCTCATTGGGGGTTAGATGGACCCTGTGGTGTTTATTTCCTTGTAGAATAGTGCTTACCTCGTTTCATAGATACCAATCTATTAATAACATTCGCCTATTGACATATTTTGAGTCTTTTTCAGACAAACATTGTTACAAGTGAAATCAACACCATAGTTGGAATTTTTTAAGCGATCAAATATCACTACCCCCTAAGTTTGTGTAATTAATCATGACCCCCTGGATGTAGGGTATATAAATACCGACAGCCGTATCATAACTATTAAGTATTTTCATAAGCGGTTAAGAGAGTCAATCAAACAAAGTAACATTTCTTCAACAAAATAGCGAAACAAGAAGATAGAAGAAGAGACATTTCATTATGATGCAGGTATGTTGAATTAATATTTCATTTCCACAGAGAAATATAGAAAAGGGTTAAAGGGGTAAAAATATAGAAAAGGGTTAAAGGGGTAAATTTAAGTATTGTGATTTGATAAGTCAAAACGAGCGTCAAACATATCAACCCTTGTTCAATTCTGTAGAGAACTGACGTTGTAGCATTACAGATCAAAATAAATTGCTTTATTCTTTTGTGAAAGACTTACATATGTAGAAGATGGAACTTCGCTTAAGAATTCATTCAATCACGAGAACGTATTCTAAAATTAAAATATTTCAAAGTAGGATTCACGATGATTCACTCATCTGCTAAACTTATTTTAATTTGTAAAAGCCACCCGCGTTGTTGACAGAAATTTATATAAATGATTATCTATACAATTATCAAAACTTGACTACAAAACTCATTATTTCAGTACATAATACTAAGTATGGAAACACTAAGTAAAGGATGTTCAGAAGAAAAAATAGTTAGAATGAGTTTTCATAAAATAAAGGGACAAGAAAATTTAATTGTAAATATAATAGTAACCCATTAATACATACAATACAATACATTTATTTTTCTTCTTCCAGGGGAGTAATTATTGGAAGTATAAAGGGTCCGTTACACACAACGATATTCTCACAAAAATGCTGAATTATATAATCCTAAAAACATTTTAAAAATGTTTTAAAAATATTTTTCTTTATTCAACATTTCGACCACGTGGCGCGAATCGAAGCATATAATAACAGAAGTAAGGAATAACAAGAGAAAGTTAGGTTTAATTACAGCCTTCTTGCTCTGCATACCATAAGCAAAACGTCAAC
>JANTOQ010336131.1:0-12494 GCA_027564595.1 Bythotiara depressa | reverse complement strand
GTCAGGGAGCTTGCAGAATTTTTTTTGGGAATGAGAGAGACATTATAAAACCACCCAATAAATGTTTCATATGGCTTGTACAAACAAAAAAGGTTTGGTTGGCCCTCATGAAATTACTTCCTTGTGGTAACAAGGGGTACTTTTCATTTAATTTATATCCCTTTCTATCCCTTAAAAATCCTTAAATTCCAGAGTTATTGTAACAAGAAATGAAATACAGCATTTGAAAGTTCACGAAAAACTGTATAAAGGGTAGTTAAGTGAATATATTGAAGTTCGAAAGACTTTCAGAGGTAATTGCCTGTAAACATCTTTCCACAGGGCTCCTTTTAATGTTTTTTAAACCCTGGGAAAGTTGTTTATAGATGTTTTACTTGAAAACTATAGAAAATAACACCATTGATGTTTAAATTATCTCTATACAGTTTTTCAAGAGCATTTTGATTGTATATTTTTTTAATAAATGACAAAACCTGTCATATCTTGTGAATGAAGTAAAATTAGACAAGCCGACCAAGACAATATTATATCCTAAGCCCTGTAGAATGTGTTGAATGTAGTTTTAGGATGTCCCCAAATTTGTACACTTAAAACCCCAATTTTTTGCTCTCAGCTCCCTGACCAAACTGTTTGTGAAACATTTTTATCCGCAAAAATACAACAAAAAGCTACATCTAAAATTTCGATACGGTTAAAAATATGAAGATGGAAAATTTTCGCTCAAGCATGACATTAAGTTTGTCATGAATGTTGTACAATGAATGATGAGGTACATTTAACACAAATATTTTCGGACGGTTAATTTTCGAACAATGGATAGAAAATGGGTAACTATTATCAAGTAAGTGTCAACAGTGACATAAGTAAAATATATGCAACATGCAAACAACATTTCTTGGTACAATTTAAGTACCAAAAATAATTTTAAAGTTGGCGACCAACTTGCATCTCTGCGATAGTACGAGCTAGTAGTTATAAAACAAAATTACTGTGCGAAAGAGTCAGTAATTAAAACCAAAACGTTAAAAAACAATAATGTCTTGATTAAAAAACAAAAACAAAACACTAGGCAGCTAGCTCTAAATATTTTTAAAAGACATAGTTACTAACTTATAGGCTAAGAAAAGTTAAGTTTGGACACAGTCGTAGCGTAAAAATAGAAAAGTTTTTGTAATAAG
Organism: Bythotiara depressa; assembly: GCA_027564595.1. Classification (NCBI taxonomy): domain Eukaryota; kingdom Metazoa; phylum Cnidaria; class Hydrozoa; order Anthoathecata; family Bythotiaridae; genus Bythotiara; species Bythotiara depressa. The sequence goes on along the minus strand of JANTOQ010336131.1, from coordinate 11,316 downwards.
TGAATTACAGCTAAAATGCCAACAATTCGCAGACTATTTCCTTCCTCTTTTTGGGTGGTTAGGTAGCTCTAGTGGTTAGAAAATACACGTACACATTGATATTATATGCGAAAGATAGAAAAGTGTGCTTTGGACCCAGTCGTGACAAAAAAATACAAAAGTTTAAGCAAAAACGGGGTTTCGGCATTTCGTGATAAGTTTCTTCGTTTTAATACAAGTCTCAAAAATAAATGTAAAGTTTGTGAACAAATTTCTTATACATCTACGCTATTAAGTACTAACTGCCAGTGTAGCTCTACTAAAAAATTACAGTGGCAAAAAGTCATAATTTAGAAGAACAAAGTAAAAAAACAAAAGTAGCTAGCTATGCGCTTCAAAATCACTAACTTTGAAGTACTTAGCTAGCTCCAAATGATTCAAAATTTACCAGAGAGCTGGGAGGGACCTTCTACTCACTATAACAAATGCTCACACAATATTTACAAAAAGTAAAGATTGCCTAAAAAATCGGAATAAATTGTGATAGAGGTCAGCTATGTTTTTACTTCAAAAACGCTATGTTTGAGGTACTTAGCTAGCTCCAAATTAACCAGGGAGCTAGGGGGAACATTCTACTACGTGTTACAAAAGGTCTCGTGGTATTTAAGAAAGGAAAAGTTAGCTCACCAAGTGGTAAAAAATGGCGATAGAGGGTAACTAACTAAAACACTGTATTTCTTTAGGTTAGGTAGCTCCAAATGATACAAAACTTTACAGGAAGTTAGCTCACATGTTTCTCTCACTACTACAATGATCTGAGGTGATATTAAAAAGGATAACATAACGAAATAAATGCGGTTCAACAGCGACAAAGTATAGCTAGCTAATCTCTCCAAAGTGAGGCTATTTTTGGTAAAAAATCACACCATTTTCACAGGACTTCGACTACACCTTCCTACTACTGATAAAAACTAACTTCACTCGAGACAAGATCAGTAGCATTTTTTTAGATAAAGCCTCCACTTGACCCCCACAGGTGAGCGATATGTAAAACGGAGGTTTTCGGATAATTTCTCGAATTGTTTAGCTAGCTAACCAAATGACTCCATGGTTTCAATAAATATAACTAGTCTAAGCTACTAAATAAAAAAACGGGAAGTCTAACGGCTTAGAAACAGCTAAATAAGAACAGCAAAACTGCGGCGGCCGACTTTATTTTTGGTTCTGGTAAAGATCGGTATATATCTCGACGAATTCTTGCGCCACAGCTTAGTTATTTTCAACACACGTAGATGAACTATTGCTTTGCCGGATTATAAATAAAAAAACAGAGCTAAAACGGTCATTTCCTTGGTTTTAAATCGAAATTCTTGTGAATTCTGGCTTCTTCGAAAATTCCAAGATGGCCGTCCTTCTTGTCGAAAATTTACTTTACAAAACAACAGTCGTAACAGTATATCCCAACTGCTACAGTATTTTCGTTTTTCTGGTATTTAGACGCTGCGCGCGAGATCCAGGAACTTGTTTCGGGTTACCACACTTTAGCATCGGTCGGAATTATAAACTGGCTTCCACAGTTAACAAAGAAAAAATAGCCCTTCATGGGGCCGCAATAAACCGTTCTTGTAAATAAACTTATATATAGTCAGGGAGCTGGCAGGAATTTTTTTTGGGGGAATGAGAGGTATATTATACATGGATATTTCATGGCGTCACATGTTTACTTTTTTAAAAAATCAACATTATAAAAAACTAATGCTGAATATGAAAAGAGCTAAAAAAAGATATATAAGATTCTACCACTTTTGAGCTTTTTCTTCGGTTCTCTAGTTATTTAGTTCCAAAAACTGTGATTTTCTGTAATGTTTCTTCATAAAAAAAATGTTTTTCCTGTCGGTAGGCAACCTTTGCTAGATACTGGTTAAAACACTATTAAAATAATGAATTTTGTTATTTGATAACTTGAGATTTGTAGAAGTAGTCTTTTACTAATTTTTTTATTTAGCTGAATGTAAATATAAAATCAAAAATTTAAATTCCCAAAAAAATAAAAAAATATCGTCAATAAAACCACACAAGAAACGTTTCAAATGACGTGTACGAACGAAAAATGTTGGCCCTCATGAAATTAGTTGTTTGTGCTACTCAAGGGCTCTTTCACCTAATTTATCCGCAATATTCCTAATTACTTAAATATCCTTCCATGTTTTAACGTTATCCTAGCAAGAAAAGAAATACAGCATTCATGAAAAACTGCATACAGTGTAGTTCAGTGAATATAGTAAAATTCTAGAGACCTACCTCTAAAGATAATAATCTTTCTTGTGGCTATTTTTCTGCATATTTTAAGAACACTGGGAAAGTTGTTTATAGACGTTTTACTTGGAAATTATAAACAACAAGTCTATTGTTGTTTAAATGATCTCTATACAGTTTTTCAAGAGCTTTCTGGCGGTATAATTATTTTTGATTTATGACAACCACAAAATTTTGCTATTTTTAGGAGCTCTTAGGGATTCCTTACATGTTTCAAGAAAACCTATCATATCTTGTGAATGAACTAATAAAACTAGACAGTCCAACAAAGTCAATATTATTTCCTATCCAAATTTGCACACTCAACCACAATTTTTTGATTTCCAACTCCCTGACAATATGTTATTAATATATTTATGTAACTTTTACTTTTTTGATTAATTTTTTGATTAACTTTGTACTTGGCAAACCTCCGGAGACAATGAGCACGTGGCATGTGTGATACCCTACTTGGAAACAAAGTTAATACAGGTGTGTTTCACAGTTGTTAAGTGAGATCACATACCAGGGGACCGGAAGCGCAGCCAATCTTATTATTACTATGTATTATTGTTATTGACCCCCATATTCCCTCTAAAACGCTTGTTAATAGCAAATTTCAAAGTGTAAAATTATTTTTCCAAACCGAAATACAAAAACATCTCTGATTGAATAAATTTTGCTTATGACTCCAAGCAAGCTCAGAAGGCCTAAAAATAGGTATATGCGTAAATAGCACCTAAAGCAATAATTTGGTCAGAAAGCTGCAAAAGTTACAAAATTACTTAGAAAAAGTATTCCTTTGCTTAAATCATTCTTTTAACCAATTAAAAAGTTGTTAGTTTTTTCAAAAACGCGTCACAATCATGCTTACTTTTCCAGAGAAATTAGTTGGTTTGCAATTTAGCGTAATTTCGTTGAAATCACGCCAAGACCAGAAGTTAATATTTTCAAATCTCCAAATTCAAGGTATGGTCCAATAATGCTGATTATGTGCAGATTTTAACAAAAAAGCGCAAATGTTTGAGACTGTTTATAAAGGAAATATATTATAGCTAGGCCACACCGTCATTTATTCCACGAAATCGAATCCAAAAACACGATTATTTAAACTTTTTAGAAACCGGCTCCAGTCTTAATTGTTGCCTCAGTCCTGTTTATTACATTTTCCTTTATTCGCACAATGCACCCCTATGGGGGAGGTGTTGGCGTGGAACGGCGTATGATCGTACGTGATGTCTTTTACTGAAAAACCTGGAAAGTTGATGCAACTGGGCAACTGCTTTTTTGACGCTACAAAGACAACACAGGTACTCAAGGAACCACTCGCACACTTAAACAATTTCCTATAGGTTTTGCTCAGATTCTACTACCAAATGATACGTTACTGGAATTACCCGAAGGACTCCGAACATGGCCACTCAGTTAAATTTAATTTACAGCCCAGCCTTTTGATATCACTAGAAAAAGAGAATTGTGTATTTTAGGCGCATTTTCTCAGACTTAGATGAACTTGTACACCTCCTCTGAAAACATGCAGATTACCAAGTCTTTCTTTTTTTCTTTGGTTAACATTTGTGCTGTCGTTAGAGAAGTTTTCACTGTTGGACAGAAATATAATGCTTGTGGAACGCACACAAAAAATTCTATTTAAAAAGAAATGTATGATTTTTTGAAATGTACCTTACAGTTATCATGAACCATGGAAATTTGATAAGATAAGATATTAAAGGCATTGTCATCAAAATATCAATACCTTTGGTGACGTCATGACGTTCACTCTCTTCTACAGAGGTTTCCTTTAGAAATATACTTTACAGTGCCCGTGATAGAAACTTGGAAAGAAACTTGGAAAGATAGGACGTTACTCCATTGTCATCGAAATGAAATTATTACGAATGTTCGGAAGGGGAAAGACGTATAATATTTCATCAACACTGTTAAAGTAGACTGCTTCCAATGAAGTTCAAGGAAGAGAGAAAATTATCAGATATCGATCCAAGAACTTCTCCAATGCTAACTACTGGGCTAACAGTGCCGATAGTTTTAACGTCCTTGGGGAATATCCGCAGCATATAGTGACGTCGTTAACCAAAGTTAACTTACTTATATTGCATGTAAAGACTGTATTGTGTGTATTTATTTTCCCAGCAAGAAACCCGGGACGTATCCTCGATTTTATAAGATTGTTTTGTTGCTCTATTTTCAATTACTTTTAGTCATTTTAGCATTCATTTTGTTTTGTCACAAGGATTTAAAGTAAAACCAGTACTGAAATAGCAAGATAATAAAATGAAAAAGTAGTACCTATGTAATTAATGTTTTGCTGTTTCCTCAAAAATTAATTTCTCCCTCCCTTGGTCACCCATATACCTTTGTTTGGAAATTCAATGCACCAAACGCAGTAGACACACTCACTACTTGTTACCAAGTTCTGCATACCTGTTTGCTCTCTTCAGTTTCCTAAAAAAAAAATTTCTCTTTTTCTTACTGTTTATTTATTACCTTATTGAAAGGTTACTAAGGCGGTAAAATAAACTATTCTAAAAAGTTTTAGAACATCTCACTCTGCTATAAAATAATATTCGTTTTTACTCATTCTTCTCTTGAATCAGTAAAAAGCCAGTTAATTCCTACCACAAAACCAATGTTAGGACTTCCTTCGATCACCGTTATGTCTTCATCTCAGAACATCCGGTAAATATACAGGAGTTCTCACATACGTCATAATCGGTAATCACATTACTCACTTCCGCAAGTCCCGGTTACATTAGTATTGAAAGTAAGGAGGGTATATTAGTTTTGAAAGTAAGGAACGAAACAAACGAATGATAAATTGTTAAACGATTAAATTATTGTGAAGAATTTATAATTTGAAGGAAGTATGAGGGTCGTACAATCTCTTTCTGAACACGTATTTCATCTTTTAATGGATAAGAATAACAAATTATATATTTTTGTTTCTCTCTCTTGATATCGGAGAACATCTCGCCCTCTTAAATCAAAAAGAGAAAGAGACACAAGGTACGAGGTTAGTCTCTTCGATTTCGCGCGCATTTTGAAATATATAAAATATATAAAATGAGATCGTGTGCTGCCGTTGGATGGACAAACCACAAAAAATATAGAATTTTTCTAATAAGAACAAAGAACCTAGTAGTGGGACTCGATCGTGCGGAAAAAACGAGACACAAATTTTTGGTTTCTTCCGCACATAAATGTAGTAGTAGTACTCAACCACGTCCACGTCCGTTGTTATTTTCGTTAATATTCGTCAATATTAAGGACCTTTATAATGTTTCTGTGAGCCTCGAAATGAAACCATGAAGTGGTTATGAAATTGTGTTATGAAACAACAATTAAAGAAATCCGCCAAAACACATTTTGTGTCTCTGTATAGAGGTAGTTGAATATATTTTACGTGGCTAGCCACGTTAGTGTTTTCCAGGAGGAGTCACAAGCGAAGTCCTGGCTACATTTAAGGCGCCCATTTGTGCTACGAAAGTTCATCCGTCGGCTCTATGAATATAGCGATATGCCTCTGCTTAACCAGACAGCTCCGCACTTGACCTGAGCATTAACAGAGAGGTTGTCCTCCGAACATTAAGAATTGCCTGTGGTGGAGCTCGAACTCGGACCCCTTGGATTGCGAGACCGCATTAAAATTAATATTTGTCGCCACTTTTCTTGAGAATAGAACTTGAGTAATTCTTAACTTAGACTGGGTTGGAAAATAAAATTTATCTTGCATTGCACTCTGGGAGGAAGCCATTTACATAAATTTCACATAAAACATGACACTCTGGAGCTTTCACCACCTTTTCCGGCCTGCTACCTTTTCATTAAAGTAATTAAACACAGAACGAATGAGCATAGCTGTGGATGTGAAACTTTATAGTAACACGTATGAAAAACTATAAAAAGTTTCCCCATTTCTGTATTCTTCTGAGCTTTATTACTATACAAATTTTAGTATGGTTTAATAGGTTGAACAAAGAGTATATTCAGTCCTTTAACGAACTGTGCCAAGAAAACACAAAGGCTTAAATGTTCAAGAGCCTCAAATAACTCAGACACGAAATAATGTTTATGTCAGCACGTTTTGTATGATTAATTTAATTATTTGAAAGCCTCCTATAAATATTTGGACAAAACAGTTTATATCTCTTGTTATTTCAATTTCCTTAATAATTAATTTGTTCGCTTGAATCCCAACTTCATATTTGGCATTCCAAATTTTGATAACTAATTATCATACGAAAATATGCAAGATTTTCTTCCCTTTTTAAGGTATGTTGAGTTGGTTTTTGCAGACACAGTTGACCTATTTGTTCAAATTGCGTCATAAGATACGTCTTCGATAAGGAAAAGTAGTAAATCGCAAATATTTGTAGAACTGATTTTGTTTACGTAAAAAAATATGACTATAGCCTGTAGTTTCTACGAAGTTAAGCAATTAATCTTGCTTTAATTCGGTGGTAGTGACCTCTAGTCGCTTGAAATTTCTATCACCGTTCCATAGTTCTTGAGCTGCCTGGAATTTTTGTTCACGCCGGGCGCAAGTCACCAGGTAGTGTTTAAAATGCAAATCCTATCGTCTGTCAACAAGTTATGAACATTTTGAATAGGACATTATTTATGTATAGTTACACTTTATAGTTTTGGTGCAGCGTTATCCATAAATGAGATATCATTTTGTGCAAACTAACGAAGAAACCGAGAATCCCAAGTCGCGTTTAAAACAAGTTAACTCAGTGATCTTGTTAGTTATTCTCACTTTGGCACCCTGTGCTTTCGTTTGGATTACGGCTTTGCAGACCGACCTCTCCTATAATTTCATTTGGCTTGCAATCTGTTATCACTGACAAAGGTTCCACACACTACCCGCCTCCTCACATCCTGTTCAGTGTTTCGGCATTTTACATGTTTCGACATTTCATTTGTTTTATAGATTGGCATATTAATTTTTAATTCACATATTATTTGATAACTTTTTGTTGGCTTGTTCAATTTCTTGGAAACTTTGGGACTTTTAATATTTTTAATTACCTTCACAATGGTACAATTCATTTCTTGGAAAAATTTTCCGGGAGTAATTTCGACCTGGTAATCAGGATGTAAAAATGTTTTTGGAAATTTTTATTTATTTTCTTTATAAATTCGTTTTTTGTTGCTTTTAGGTTATTGCGTATTGTAAAGTCTAAAAAAATTGTAGTAAATTGTGTTTACATTTTAGTTTCAGGGCGTAATTTCGACCTAGGGGTAATTTTGTTTGTTCTCCGCAAAATTATGTTTTTTCCAAATATTTTTTCTAAACTATATGCAACCATTTTAACTTCAATTGAAGCACCGACATAACAAGAGTTTACATACAAATTCTTAACATTAGACCTCTTCTAGATCCCAAGAAATATCAAATCGAACGTGACATTAGGCTGCCATTTTTATTTGAAATTAAACACAATACCTAAGAGAACAATTCTACCAAGTTTTAACATCAGACTATTTGTAGAACCTGAATTATGGGAAAAAAACAAAAAATGTTGATTTTAGTGTATTTTGCTGACGTCAGCAAAACGTCACATGACTTATGGCTACCATTTTTAGCTAAAGTCAATTATTTTAATTAGACCTACCTTCGTGCCACGTTTTAAGGTCATAGTACTAGTAGATGCTGAGAAGATTAGGGGGATTACGTACAGCAAGAACAGCACATACCAGAAATAATAAAGAAAGCAAAGACGGATAATAGTTTAAAGGGAAAGCCCCCCCCCCTCCCCATGTGAAATAAGGAGATACAGAGAGTATTTTCGTCCAATTTTAGGCCCTAGTACCATATTTGCTGTCACTGTTAACATTTTCGGCAAATATTATTGCGCGGATTTTAGTACAGCTCCTCCACACGAAGAAGAAGGGAAAGCTTTCATGTCATAAATTCGGAGTTACCGTGTTTTAAATTTAGAAATTTATTGTTTTGACAAAAACTGAAATTTATGCAATATTGCACGTAAAAGTTATCTTAATTTGCAGTTTTACTCATTCATTTTAATCCCAAATCATTGTTCTTGACCTCAAAGTCTCTCTCGTTAGCTCTTAACATCGTTCTATGCTTTGTTCTCACTATATCTGTTCATTTTCAATCCCGTATGTATACAGAATATGACATTTTTGGAAAAAAACATATACGGAGGTGATTGGATGCCATGACAACACCGAATGTTATCACTGGATATTGGTTACTTGCTTTAAATTTTCTTAATTACTTACTCTAGCAAGTTTTAAGACCGTAGAGTTACTGAAACTACATTCTATGGGGAGGAGGGTGAGTACCATGGCTTCATCGAAGGTTGTGAGAAATAATTATATTATGATGATCAATGTCTAAATTACTTATCCTATCAGGTTTCAAGTTCGTATGGTTACTAGAAGATACGTTTCTGGAAAAAACAAAGGCGGAGGAGAGGAACGTAATAATTTTGCCGATATGCATATCCAATAATTACAATATGATGATAGTTTCTAAAGTACTTGTCCTACCAAGTTTTAAATCCATCTTCGTACAGGATGTGATTTGTAGAAGAAAAACACTGCAGAGTGTGAACATCATGACGTCGCCGAAAGATTTGGTTAATAGTGGCATTATAAAGACATTTTCTTTATTTACTTATTATACACAATTTCAAGATCTTGAGAGTACTGGATCTAGAAGGTATATTTCTGAAGTATGTCCCCATTTAGGAAAATGGAGTACCTTTCCTGAAATTTTGTTCTCTCTAAAATAGCGCAGCACCTGTATTACAAACCATCTCAACTAATGCTCGATAGAATAAACTTACAAAAAAACTAGGAAAACCGACTCTCCTTCGTAGATGTTCTACGGCTAAAAGTGTTAGATGAATTCAATCTATTTAAAAACAATAATAGACATTTCCAGAATCTCATGAAATTTATTTTTATAAAAAATGGACTACGTATTCAGATTACTCGTCAAAAAATATGCCTGTGCTGAAAAACAAAACAATCAGAAGGCTTGTTTTCGCTACACTACACCAACGGTTGACCGTTGATCTTCTTAATTTCAGACTCTCCATATTCAGCCTCGTATTTATGCGTACAATTCATTTAACAGTTTAACCCTTAGACCCCGAATAATATTTTTTTAAAGTGCGAATTTTTCACTAGTTTCGCTGCAACGGATCGTTGCACTTTAACGACATCAAAACTACACTATTAGAATCGAAATTTAAAATAGATTACAGCACTAACCTTTATTTCCTGCAGACGTTTCTTTCGCGAAATATAAGCCCAAGGAACTTGCTGTAACAAATGGTTCTACGTATTTCGGAGTCTGAGGGTTGAAGAAGATAAACGCTTTGAGTGTGAGGCGTTGCGTTGTTGGTCGTTTGAGTGTGAGGCGTTGCGTTGTTGGTCGTACTTGCATATAAAGATAAAAGTAATCTGACGTCATATTTATTCTTACGATTCGGCATGTTGGTCGTAATTGCATATAAAGATAAAAGTAATCTGACGTCATATTTATTCTTACGAGTCGGCATAAGATGACCGGCGCAAGATCTGAATTAAATAATTCAACCCAACCAACTCATAGCCGGACAAGTACGTTTTTTGGTATGAATTCAGTTTCACCCAACAGCAGCGAATTAGGTGGGAATAATCAAGTGATGGTACAAGATGATATTCAATCGATTGCCCCAGAAATAATACAGGAGTGTGGTACACACAGAGAAGATGTAACCTTCCTGGGGAGTTCACAGATTGGCTGCAGCTCAGCTCGTACCAGCATTCAGAACTTAAAGAAAAGGTTAGAAATTCACGAAAAGTTAAGCGAAGAACAGAATCAAGTTGCAGAAACAAGTCGAAGAAAAACTTTAGTCTTCCTGGCGTACAATGAAAGCAAATGCTTTATTCCTCAATCTGAGTGTAGTCGTGAAGAACAGAATCAGAAAAAACGTGGCAAAAGTTTAAGTACTTTTCCTCCGACCTATTTCTTCTACGCATTGCTGTCTATGTTGTTTTTCTGTTTTCCTGTTGGCTTATACGCTGTTTATCAGTCACTCAAGGTAAGTGTTTTGTAAGCTAATGTTTATCTGACAAATGGCTCCTAAAACGTTGTGTGTGACACGCAGAACCAATGATACAAAATAATTCTCATTTCATATTTGAGTACAGTAGAATCTTAATCAAACAGCAAAAGTTATTCCAACTTGTCCCGCCATTTTGAAACTGTGATCATAAACTAGAAAAACAATTGTTATTTAACTCTTTAGTGCGAAGCATACCCCCTAGTTAGAGAAATCTTTTCATTGGAAACCTTTAGAAATTTATGATGGAGTAGGGAGTCTTATAAATTGTTTACAACTTTATTTTACTTTATACTTCTCTAATAACTAACCCCACTGAAAAAAGCAAAGTAACAAAGATATGACAAATTATTTTTTTATTCTTTCCAGGGACAATACGCGTTAAAGGGTTAAGTTTGATAAACTCAGAGTGGAACAAGTCTGCATACTCGCATATTCAGAGTGGAACAAGTCTGCATACTCGCATATTCTTCGATTCTGCTTGATAAAAAAATATTTGTAACTTTATTTTCTGGCAAAATAAGTACCAGAATCGAAATACTTATATCAAAATTAATATAGGTACAAATTTTGAAGGCATTAACTTCTTTAGAAATAATTTTATGGTTATTTGAAGTTTTGGAATATTATAAGTTTGATCTATCAATTGGGTGAAACTTTTTTTTGACACGAGGAATCCAAATATGACATTCATTTCTTCACAGGATATTTAGAAATGCGATTTTTCATTTTAATGACGTCACACGGAATCTGTTAATTGCACCGCTTTGAACGATTACGCTTCTAGTAGTGATTATATTTTACGTGGCTAGCCTCCGTAATTTCAGGGATTATATTTTACGTGGTTAGCCTCCGTAATTTCGTGGCATATAGCCTGTCTATTGTTTCCAGGAGGGGCCACGCACGAAGTCCTGGTTAGCATTTAAAGCACCCATTTGTG
>JANTOQ010336020.1:0-12494 GCA_027564595.1 Bythotiara depressa | reverse complement strand
CGTTAGTCGAGTTGCCGCGGCAAAACAATAGAACTAGACAATAGACTTCCAGACCAGAGTTTTTTCTATTGACTATGCTTAAAAGAGACATCAATATTATTGAAAGTTAACTTTGGAATCTCTTTGGTTGATACTTTCTTAGAAAATATTATTTCTTCAACTTGTATTGATGGATCTGGATGTCAGGTGAAAATTCTAGCAGGGTGTGTTCACTAGGCCAGACACTACTAGAGACCTGGGGGACAACAATTAGACAATAAAAAAACTAACCTTGTCAGACGCGAGTGAGGCAAAAAAAGAGAAAAATGTGGAACTGGCTATGACCTATCTCTAACGTGGGTTTTTTCTATAAAGTTATAATTAATTTTGGAAGAATAATTTGACATCTTCTTTTCATGTTGCCAGAAACATTTAAACAATTTAGATTTATCGGGAATGGTCGAAATCTTTAACAATTTCATATTGTAAGAAAGATTGGAAATGAAGTATTTTGTTAGTAAACAAATTGAAATAACTAGAATATACGGATAAACTAAACTGATGTATAAATAAAGGCGGTTTCACTTGCAGAATCAATGAGTAAGACAAAAGGTCATGATACCTACCATACTAGTACGTCCCATAGTAGCTTTTCCATTTGATAAAAAAATGTGAATGTGTAAATTTGTGGGGGAAAATAGTTCATTAAGATTAAAATAAGTTCTTGTACAAAAAGGAAATAATATAACAAGCAGTTGGAAAACAATATAAAAGAGAAGAGGAACATACCAGCACTTCTCCCGAGGCAGAGTAGCGACTGGATATGTAACAACTCAAGACGCAGTAAAATAACGTGCGATAAGCAGTACGAAGAACAGGGTGATTAACTGCACAAGAAACAGAACGAGAAACAGGAAAAACACAGGACCAGTTACAGTAGGAACATATGTTGATGGTGTATGAAAGTGGAATGCTTGTGTTGATGGAGATGATGATGTAGACGATGGGGGTGATTATATTAACAATGATGGATGTGATAGACCAGCCCATCCCTTCCCAATACATTAACATTCCCTGGGAATATCACATTCGTGTCTATTGGTGGTAAATGTCCGTATTTGTTAGTCTTGTGTTGTCCCTTGATATGTTCAGTCAGTTTGTATCAGTGTATTATTAACTCAATAAAAAAATAAATAAAAAAAGACATTCACTCTTTCCAATGGCATCTTCTTTATCATCCATATCACGAATCAACGTTTTTATTATTGATTTAGCGAATTTCCTATTCGCAGTTTCATTTAAATGTAAATAGTCAGTAAAATAATACTTCTCATTTTCCATTATCTAACGCCCTATCACAATTCATTAAATTATCTACTTTATAACTACAATCTTGGACAAAATATTCAATGTTGTTCTAAGCCTATCAGGTGCTTTCTCCATGCCAACTTTGATTGTGGGGGGAGGGGGGCCGATTAGCAGCCTTTTGCAGCATTTGTCTACGAAGTTTTGTCCAAGATTTTCTGAAAATCATGAAAAAAAGTTTAAAAGGACATTAAAACCATCAAAAACTAAAAAAATACCTTTATATTCATTTAGAATGGCTTCAGAAGCCACCGCATGTTCGGCAGCCATTTTGCTTTAAAAATTCGTGATTTTAGAAATTTCGTGATGAAATTACATGACACCAAAACAGAAAATTCGTATTTTGGTGGGAAAGAAGCAAGAGTAAGTGAAAGGACTTTCTTGTTAGGCAAACTCAAACTGTTTTATCTGTGTGAGATGTCTAATAATGTAAATAGAATGTGTAAAAGGAATATACTATTGTTTTCTACCAAATATGTACATATATACTGATTTTTATCAATGAACACAACACATCAAATTCGAGAGAAAGACCAAAAGGCAGTCCCATCCTGTCCAAAATGTTTTGCAGACTTAGTATTTTCTGGTGAAGTTTAAATTTCATCCATTAAACATTTTTTTCACACGTTACCACACGTTACCATACACGTTACCGTTGTTTTCTATCTTTATACTTTAAAAAAAAAATTGACGGTAACGTGTGGTAACGTGTGGAAACTATAGTAACTCACTATGGAAAACAACGGTAACGTGTATGGTAACGTGTACGGTAACGTGTGGTAACGTGTTACATTTTAGGTTTTTATGATAGTTTGTTTTGTTATGCAGAGCTTCATAGAGTATATCCATTTTATTAGGGCCTCAGAATATCCTTATTGCTAACTGATAAGAAAAAAAAATTAATTAGTTTGTGTTTGATTCCAGCCTAACCTTTTTTAGTCAGTGAGTTGCCAACTGATAAGAAACAAACAAAACAAAAAAGAAACCAACAAAACTTTTAACATAAGAATATAAACTAAACACAAAAATGCCAGGCTGACAGAAAATCAATATGTTTGATTAAAGCCCAACTTTGTTATTTGGTGTGAGTTATCCCGCGCCAGTCACCACTCTGGAATTTCAAAACCGCGCGGGGAAACCTTAATCAGCCTGACATTCTCACGTGAAATCAGATGTGTGTGTATGTGCCATACCACTTAGTATTTAATTCTCTGGCCTTTAACTCTGATAACTGCAGATATCCTTTTGTCCATACTTTTAATTATTTGATCAATTTCCTCAGCAGGAAAATTAAACACACAGTTTTTTACCCATTCTGAGAACTGTTAGCTTCCTTATGTAATTTCGTCTGTGCCAAGTTAAAAAGGTTCTCTATTGGATTTAAATCTGGACTTCGTGGTGGAATAGAAAAAACTTTACCACCAACCTTGTCAATCGCTTTCATTGCCAACTTGCTACTCTGTCTTGGACACCCATCCATCAGAAAGGTTTCAGTTTTTCCACTCTGTTTGAATGCCTCTACAAATTCACTGCTCATTATTTCTGCCAATTTAAGTCTTGTTATTGCTCCAAAATATTGTTTACATATAGCAATCATAAAGTTTGCATTACGTGCTCCTTCCTTTTTCCCCTTAGCCACACAACCCATACTAAGGCCCTCTCCAACTTGTCTCCATTCACATGCTGATGGCGCTCGAGCCTGATCCAGTGGGTTCGTCTTATATTCAAATTCTTTGCCATCCAGATAGAATGATATTTCATTGTTCCAAAACTCCTGGCCTAACTTCATCTTCCGAATATTGCGACAAACTTTTAAACGTTTGCCAGGGTCCTTTGGTGTTAACAGTCCTTTTTTACGTGACTTGAGATAGTGGAAACCGTGCTTGTTCAACACTCTGCGGATCGTTCTATTACTAACACCAGATACATTAGATTCTGTTTCAATTCTGCACGAAGTGAATGAGCCTTCCAGTTTGCGCAGCTTGTAAACACTACGTACTATAGAGCGATCATCTTGTGGAGTTACTTTTTCATTTTCGACCAGGGTTCTTCTTTCTTTTGTCAAATGTAGCCTCTACGTTAATAAGCTTTTTAGCGTGTTTATATACTGCCGCCTTGCAATACTGTGGAAACATTTGCAATAGTCGTTTACCTCTCACTCCAGCCAATTGGTATACAGTTCGAAGCTGACATGAATGCTCCAGTGTTACTTTTATACATTTGTTTAATTTTTTACTTGAAGAACTTTTGTTATATTTTAGAGACATATCTACAACTGCAAAGTTGTACTTTTAGTTACGTATATATATATAAGTTCAGTATTCTGTTGTGTATCAAGAAAACAAATCACACATTTATCTTGTTATTTCTCAGCCTATCCTAACACACTGACAAAACTTATATAAACCAACATATCCCATGTAACCATGTAACCATATCATGTAAACAAACCTAAAGCTAGGTCAAATACCCATAATAAAAAGAGAGAAAGTTCTACGGTAGCCGATAAATGTGAACAAACTTTATCACGAAAATAAATTATGTCAGCCAATAGCTAAATGTAAACAAATTTTATCACAGCTTTTATTGGACATCATAATAAGCCAATAAAAACAAACAAACCAATAAATACACTGGCATTGACTCAGGCTTATGTTCAGCTAATGTGTATATGCCTCAACATAGCAGGACAAAACAAATGTTTCATTCTATAAATGTTTATCCAAAATGACTAAGTCTTAATTTTTTCAGACAATCTTGGACAAAATATGCGTAGACATTGATTATTTATCACCCTCCCCCCATATTCAATGTTGTCCTAGCCTGTCAGGTGCTTTCTCCATGCCAACCCAGCAACAGTAATATCCATACCTGATTGACTTTCTTGAAGTGTTAAACCAATCGATATAATGTCATTTGCAATATCACTTGGCAGGTCATGATCTATATTATTTGTACTACAATGAAGAACTTCACTGATAACAGTGTCGGGAAACCTATGACTTTAGCACGCCATAATTTCCACCAATACCGACATGCATAGCCTTCAAAGGATTTGATTAGTTTTTGAAATTTATTTTGGAAAACTATTTGTAACACTTCTTATTCCGACTTAAAATAAATTGTAAACAAACAAACAAACAAACAAACAAACAAACAAACAAACAAACAAACAAACTAAGGTTTAAAATATTTATTCCAAACATTCATTTAAATATCGGGTTAACCAAGTTAACCTACGTATTATAGTTGTTCGAGACCACTCGCAAGTCTAGCATGTTTTTAATGGATATCTACCAGCCACCATCTTCCTTATAATCAAAAATAATTTAGTTTATAATTATTCTATCTGTTGAGTTAGCAGTGCAAACTTTTACTGTTTTATCTCGTTTATTTGTTTATTTTCTATTTAAAAGAACAAAAGGCTTTCTTCATATCGGTTCAGCCTTTATACTCAACGACTTGGAATTAGTGTGTGTACATTTTGTATTTTTCTTTTTCTATTTCTATTACGAAATAATAAAATTAAATAATCATCTAAAGCTGCTATATTGTTATGAATTAGGGAATTGTTAATTTATAATAAGATACAATTTTACCTCAATTATTCCTCATTTAATATTTTCTGTCTTTCTTTACTTTACGAGACATTTCGGTGCAATCTCTGTTCAAATGCTAGTGCAAAATAATACACCTTTTTCCGAATTAAATATGTTCGGAAATACACAACACAGTCGAGCGGGAAAAAAATAATTACGACAAAGTCAAAATGGAATCGTATGGGGATGGTCTCGTACTAGAAACGTTGTCTTTGAACGACTTTAAACTCTATAGTCCAAATGCTCTACTAAAATACTTTTCGCTACGGAACAAATCAACCATCGAATCATTTGAAACATTAGTTGCAAGATATGTATGGTTTTAAAATAAATACGTAAATAATGGGCTAGCTAGCCAAAACAAAGTACTCTACAGGTTCATGTCGATAACGACTTGTCTATGTGCACCACCAAATAACTTCTCCCCATCCCGGAACCTATGTACAGTTGGTGGAATAAACTTAATTTCAGGGCATTCATGGCATATGAACAAGGTTGCCCAGTAGATGCTGACATGTAGCTCCAGAACAACCTCTCTGATCCTTAAGTTAAACACTGCATGGAAAATGGAATTTCACATATTACCTAAAACATGAAATTTAATATTACCACATATTTCCCGTGCGGTAATATTGTTATCTATATTACCACGTATTTCTTTATGTAATATGGTATTACCTTTTAGAAAATATATGGCATATCAAATTTCTCATGTTACCTGTGAGAAATTTCATATCTCTGGTTAGCAGGAAATACGAAATTTCCATAAACCATTTTCAACAGGGAATTTTATATTCCAAGTTAATGACAGGAATGGTAATATGAAGTTACCATTGATTTATATCAAATGGTAATATGAAATTCTAAAGTGTGTAAATATCGTGGAATACCTAGTATTACACGCTAAGGGACATATGACATGTATGAATTTTCCAACGGGAAATATGTCTTCATATAATGATTTAAAAAAAAAAAAATCATATTATAAACACCAGTCGAAAACATATATAGTAAAACTGATTTTCACAACCTTTTAAAATGCTGGATAATTCGGTGTACTGAAATATTGAAATGTAGCGGCATTCGTTAAATATTAAAATTGTATTTATAGAAGGCTTTACAGTACAACGTGTTTCTTGCTTTCTTTGTCAATTGAGCTTTTCAAGAACAATACGAAAATTCAAAAAGCAAATTTGAATTAGAGTTTTATGCTTTACTTTTACCAAGACCCAAATACACTCCATAGAAGGTACATACATAGAAGGTAGTTATTATTAAAACCAATAACTAAATACATCAAAGTTCAAAGAGGAGAAGATACAATTTTGCTAAGCAACAATATAAAAGAGAATAATTCAGTTAAACGCTTGGGATATATGATCTATGTAATAAAAATCGAATCTACGTAATTAACTACAGTTACAATTTTGCAATGCAACAATAAAATATAGTATAATACAGTTAAACACTCAGGATCTATGATTTATGTAATATCAATTGAACGGTAATTATCTTCATTATTTCAAATATTTGAAAATGCCTTTGCATTTGTCATGTGAAAATATGCGCCTCGTATACAAACTGTCAATGTGTAAATGTCTATAGTTTTTTTTTTCTCACAGAGCTTTACAACCACGCACATTGCACAACACTGCACCACAGGAGCACATTCGCATATCGCATTATATATAGGCATCACTTATGGCGCACACAAACATATAAACATATATGATCTATGGTTCTAGCGAAGAGGTTTATGAATGAATAGTTTTATTCATCACGAAGGCTTGATGCAAATAGAAACATAATGTTTATAAAGGTAAAGGGTGCATTCAAAATAATTATTCTTGTGTTTTATTTTTATTTTCAATGTTAAAGTGGAGCATACATATATATATTTATAATATAATATATAATATTCTAAATTTATTTTATATATAACGATATTAAAAGTAAAGTACGAAAAACGTTGAAAAAAATGTGTCGTGATAAAGAAGGACAGCGACTAGCGAAAAACACGAGTTATAGAAGGAACCGATTTAATCAAGTATATAGAGTAGTTATTATATTATGCCTTAGAGGAAATGTCTTTACAAGAAATTACGATATTGAACATTTGTTATTTTCAATAAGAATATCGGTAAATAAGTTTCAGTATAAAAGGGTGTTTTGTGGAATACTTTTGCTGAATGTATGTATATTATGCATGCATAGAGACTTGCGCTTAAAATGACTGATGATAAAAACGATAATTAAATTTCCAGCCTACACAACAAGAAACATCTCGAAATTCGAAAAAAGTAAAAAACAATGAACTTATTTTTATGATTAAGTACATTGCTCATTTACTCCTTACCTAAAAACAATGTCTTTGTTGAAAATTTCAAGTATCTACGATAAGTGGAAAGGATGTTTTGCGGCTATTGTGTGATTTCAGCTTCCACTTCTATAATTTGTCAATGTACTTATTGTATACACTCGATCAAAACTCTCTAAATACTTCTGTAATCACTAAGCCTCGTTTTCATGCAATAAAAAAATATTAGAATAGCTGTAGTTCTTTTAGAAAAATGGTACGATTTTAAAATCTTGAACATAAATACAACTTTTGACGGAGGAACAGATTTTGAAATCCGTCTTACAAATATCAAACAAAATTTTTGAGTGACGTGGGAAAGGTATATTTAACTTGTTTGTAAATGTTGATGTATATAGGCTTGTTTCTTTCTATTTGTAGTCTGGGAGATGACCAGTTGCTCTAAAAGGATGCATGTACTATTAAGAGGAGCCTAATTTGTTTATATACTGTTGGAACTAATATTGTGATTTCTACATCCCTCTTTACTTTTTACAGTTGTTTTCTTGTACTATTTGAGATCACATTTTCCTGGTCAGTCCACCATTTGATAACTGCATGTGTTTGTACAATGTAAATATTTTAGTTTGTTCATGCTTGCTAATTTTATTTTTTTTATTTTTACTTTTTTATTGTATTATAGTGTTATAATCTTGTATGGATTTCACTTAAAAATTGTTAACATATTTATACACACTAATTGAAAGTTTTAAATATATGCAACTGAATATATTACCGGAATGTTAAAATTTACTGTTTTAAACTTTTTCTCTCTCTCGGTAACTTCTTAATAACCTGCGTAGGAAGGATTTGGGTAATAATTCCTAATTAATCTAGATATTTGGAATACGACATACCTTCTTTTTTGATTAGTATGCATGTAATACGAAATTCTAGAACGAGGAATTGTGGAAACTTAAATTAAAATAATTCAAAACGTGAAAAACGGTTACAGGATTTGACATTGCCTAACTATTTAGTAATTGGGAAATATGTGATATGGACACATTTCCATAAGTAGTGAAATACGTGTTTCACTAGTTTCTCCATAACTGGTAGTATCATATTACCTTGAGTTTGTAAAATAGATAATACGAAGTTTCAAATATTGAAATAATTAGGAATAACATATGGCACGTATGATCACGAGAGGAAATAAGATATGTACTTATATTTTCAAACTGGTAATATCATTACAGATATGTACATATAATGGAATTTGATGTTACCACGCTGTTTCATATGCGGAATATGATATGTTCTCATAGTTCTAAAGGTAGTGAAATGGCTGTTTCAAAGGTTACCCAGAACGGGTAATACCATATTACCTCGTCCAAGGAAATATGAATAAATATGAAATTTCCTCATATTTCCATGAATTTCCACGTATTTCCTCACCTGAGGAAATACGTAATTTCATGCAGTGTAAAAAAGTTTGGTTAGGAGAAAAATATGGTATGGGACCATCCATAAAGTACGTACGCAGTGTTTCGGCTAAAAGTTGACCCTCCCTCCTTGTACGCAACTGTACGCTTTTTAACTACCCCTAGCGTACGTACGCAAAGTCTATTACCCCCTCCCCCCATTCCATTATTTTTCTACAGAACCTACAAGCCAACGAATGTCAACGGAACGTCTATAATTTACTTTTCCATTCCATTGAGTCAAATTATTAAAACTTCAGCATGTTGCTACAACAACGATTAATTAAGTTTGTCGCCATGAAGATTGGGTGAAACACGGTAGCGAAAAAATGTGTCAATCAAATTCAATTTACATGACATGCGTGGGAATGTGGCAGAAATTCAGTCGGATGTGAACTTACTTAAGGAATGAGTTCATTTTGAAGTTGAAACCGATAGGTGAAAGGTTTCTTTTTTTTAAAAGCGTAAGCACGCAAGGCATTTAGCACCCCCATCCCTCTGTATGCACCTGTATGCTTTTGGTGTAACACCCTCTCCCCTCTAGTGCGTACGTACTTAATGGATGGTCCCTATGGTAACGTGGAACAAATTATACTTTATGGATTTTTCACGTTATTTCTCATCGTTAGTATCAAGGGGGAGAACTTTGGCAAAGACTCGAATGCGAGTAGAAGGAGGGAACGGGCCTAAAGATACTATACCAATGGTTTTATTGGTGAAATTTTATTAACCCTATTGATAACCAAGGCAAATATTGCACTGAAGGGCTACTGGATGAGAGGAAAAAATTATATACTATATCATCGTGCTATATCACCTTGAAGTATTAAGAAATGAGTCAGTCTGTTTTTTCCTCTGCTTCACATTTCTGTCATTTCAAACGTAACAAAATTCTAAGTTCTTAACATTTTTCTTGAACCGTTTTCTCCTTCTTTGGTACTGTCTATACGCCAAAAACTGATGTAAACAAAAGTAAAATTCTGAAAAAATACATGCGATGGAGAACATTATATAATTTTCTATAGGTCAGCCAATCAAACGCTCTGTTTCATAAAAGTATAGCGAATCAGATTAAAATATTATTTCTAGAAACCAATCAAATTCTTTATTTACATCGATGGAATAGGTTGGCACATTTGATGATTTGATGGCACATGTGTGTTGTTTCATAATGCTTTTGTAGTAACTAGAGCAATGTTTTGTGGTGAATCGTTAATTCTTCTAAGCTTTGTGGGTGGAATGCCTGGTACAGCAAGTGTTAATAACTTCCTCTTTGCGCGTTTCGTTTAACTATCTTTTGACAACAGGCTTAATGTAGATACTTTCCGGCTAGCATCATAACCTAAATTATCTGTTGGATATGGTTTAAAAGAGTGGGCTCACCACCACGAAAGTGTTATGAACACAATCTAGCATCTTTAACTGGTTCCAACAGCTTCATTTTTGACCCAGTTTTCAGTCGATTGATTAAGCTAATCCAAATCTTCCGTCCTTCTGTATTATCTTTCGATGTAGGAAAAGGTATCAATTTGAAAGGTCTTGACAAGAGCAATACTGCTTTTGGCAGCTGTGGATTTCGCAAATTTTCTTCTTTCACTTCTCTAATCTATAGATACCATTATTAC
Source organism: Bythotiara depressa (assembly GCA_027564595.1). Lineage (NCBI taxonomy): Eukaryota > Metazoa > Cnidaria > Hydrozoa > Anthoathecata > Bythotiaridae > Bythotiara > Bythotiara depressa. Next base: position 2,146 of record JANTOQ010336020.1, on the reverse strand, counting down.
CCAAGTTAACAGCACAGTGTAAACCCATAATGTAACTGAAATGTCACCAAAGGATTCGTAGAAACACACCAGTCATACTGGCATCCATGTTGCCTTGTGAATTTTGGTTGAAATTTTCGCGTTTTGTTTACACCAATACAAACAATCACGACTTCACGACCTCGGAAAAAGGTGTATTACATCATTGGACACATTTGCAAAATTAGACAGGTGTTAAAAATATAAAAGTATTTATATAATACTGCGATTTTATTTTTATTGTTATAAAGACCCTCGTCCACTATAAACAAAGTTTATATAAACATGTTTATATAAATATGTTTATAAATACTGTAAACAAATATATGATGTTAATAAAAAATGTTCATAAACATTTTTAAAAATTCGTTTGGTCAGTAAAAATGGATGAACACATTAACGTGTTAGTTAATATTTTTCTGCTTTCTTCTTTTTTCACTGAACCTTCTCTTTCTCTTCTGTATGACTCCTCAAACTCTTCTGTATGATTAGTACCATGTGCTATCCTTTTGTCTCCGGGTGATTGACACCAATGCGTCTACAAATTTCTATAGATTTAAGTCATTGGCGTCAATGCGTCTACAAATTTCTATAGATTTAAATGTCGATTTGGACGCTGTAAACCTTTTTTGAAATTAAACTGATTTTATTTCAAAAATGTTTATAAGCAGGTAGTTTGTTTACTATTCGACACATTTATAAGTCGTTTATAAGCGTGTGTATATAAATCGTACATTATAAAAAGGTTTACAGTTTATAGTGTACAGTTTATAGTGTGCGAGGGCCTTAAGAAATATTTTTGTCTGGGAATTTTTGACGGTAATAATGCATCAAATATTAGAACAATGTGTCCACTCTATTCATATTTGTCACTATTTGTTCTTGTAATAGAATCAGCAGAAGTTGTTTTTTAGTCAAAAATCAAACCATTTCTTTGTTATTTGCTTTCTCTAGAGGGTTAATTATTGGAAATATAATGTAAAATAAATTTGATAAAAGCTGTTAAGACCGCTTGGTTCCTCATAAAATTATAAAGGTTTCCAATTGGAGGTTTAATACAACCTGGAGGTATGCTTATGTATGAAAGATAAGTTTTTGCTTCACCACACAAATTAAAACAGTATCAACATGGTCTATATGGTCTTTAGTATTTATAGAAAAACGATTTAAATTTATTTTAATTTATGCCAAACACCAGTTGAGGAGTCAACATTAAGTCGCTGAATTGACATTTCAAAAGTTCGATAATATTCTCAAGACCAGAACAGATATTTGGCTTTTATAAATCTTAAAAGTAATTCCTAAAAAATAATGCAAGCGGAATAGTTTTTAACCCATAAGCAAACATACATATGTTAACCCTACGCAAATCTGGGGGTGGGGCCAACGGGCCAGCGCTTGTATACATTGTTGAATATCTCGAAAACGGTTTTTCCGTTGACCATGAAATTTTATGCCTTTTCTTAAATGTAGTTTAGGATCATTTTGGCAAAAAAACATTTTATACTGACTCCTGCAACATTCTGAGATGCCTGTATACGTAATTCTGGCGACGTTTTTATAAAAATGTTTTTTTGTATGTACTATAAGGACATCAAAATTCACTGGATATTCAAAGTTAATTATTAATTATGCTTATTTAAAGTGTATGTATGTACTTCATATTATGCAATATAGAAGAAGAATTGTTTTTACAAGGAATTACCAAACACATCGCAGTAAGTCTGTAAATAATGCTGACGACATCAAAAATAATGCGCCATTTTTATTTTATTTTTAGATAATCAGATAGAGGAAAGGTTGAATAAGTATCATGGTAAGTTTAAAGTGAAACGGATAAAAATAAAGAATTTACGACAGGGGACCAACAATTTTTCAATTTTCCGTGTTTCAACGTTAACAGTCCTTTTCATGGATACTTACGCAGTTGTGGATTGTTTTCAGTTTATTTTGATACCAAATGATATTGCACATATCAAAACATGCAACCATGTAGACCAGTTTATTTTGAATACCAAATGATATTGCACATATCAAAACATGCAACCATGTAGACTGGAGTCGGTTTCTTTTCGGAAAATTCGTGCAATCGGAGCTTACGAAAAAATTCTTAGCGCGGCAAACCCCT
>JANTOQ010335909.1:0-12494 GCA_027564595.1 Bythotiara depressa | reverse complement strand
AGGAATAAAAACGAGTTATTTTAGCAATAATAAATATCTTGCAGACCCGTATGAACGAATTTTGGATTTCCTAAGTATGGTTGGGAGACGAAGAATATTTTTTGTTCTAGATTGCCTAAAATGACCATAAACCGCATTATTTTGACCTTTTCAACTTGCACGGATTTGGTGAGGGCAAGGGTTCGATAACCTTTGGCGGAGATATGATTTTCTTTCAAACTTTTGCCAGACGGATTATACTATTATCTTGCGGAAACTGAAAACGAATGAAAAAGCTGATCTAAAATTATTTTTTGTTACTCATTGCAATTATATGTTCACTTTCACGACGTCTCTTATCAACTGCCTTTCTTCACTTATGTGTCGTACTTTTATACGGGTAACCGTGGTCTCCCCGATGTTTGTTTGTTTGTTTGTGTATATTTCGCCATTACATAAAGTAAAAGATTCCACATAGTAGATAATATAAGCAACTTAAGATTTTATAATATATTACTTATTCTCGTCTACATATAAATGGCAGGGGCCCGTAGAAGACGTAAGAGAAATGTTTTATCATCAGGCACCTTTTAACTAAACTTTCAGAAGTTTAGTGAGCTCGTATGAGAAAGAAAAATATGTTTCAAGTGATCTAGATTGCAAGTATGGAGAGAGGGTTAAAAGTAGCTTGATTTATCATTAATGTTTAAAAGTAGTGTCTTGAGTTTAAAGTTATAAATAATGTGTGAGCGAATGTTTTGGCTGAAGTGAAGATACTCCACAATTTAGGTCCACGATACGAGATAGAGAAATGACTGTATCGAGTTTTTCTATGGGGTATATAGAAGATATTAGTTGAGTATTTTGTGGGATATTTGTGATTGATCTCTCTAAACCTTTCTTGAAATCTATATGACCAACATAAAACAGATATGCTCCCAATATATGTACCGCAAGGGCCTTTACTATTCCTGATATTTATATGTAAAGTAAAAAACAATCTAGCGCCAAATATAATATATTGTTTCCTGTTAGTTAAATAGGTTTTGAACCAGTTGATGTAATTATTTTGAATGCCATAATATCTTAATTTTGTTATAAGTATTTCTTGATCTACTGTATTAAGAGCTTTTGACAAATCAATAAATACACCTAGCGTAAACTTTCTTTGTTCAAACGAATTGCATATTTGGTCCACTAATTGGATTATTGCGTGGTCTGTAGAGTGTGATGCTTGAAATTCAAATTGTTGTTTGTATAGTATGTTGTTTTCTAATAAATATTTATAAATTTTATTATACATAACACGTTCTAAAACTTTCGAAAAAGTAGTATAGAAATAGGTCTATAATTATTAACTAGAGCTTCATCTCCTGCTTTAAGAACGGGTGTCACTCGTACTATTTTTAGTTTGTCAGGAAATATCCCCGCATCAAGTGAACTGCTGAATATATGTTTCAGAGGTTGTATAATTTCATATCGTACATACACTCATTTTTTTATAAGAAACTTTTTATAAGAAACTAGGGGCTAAGACAACCAAAATATTAATTAACTTTTAAGGCTACCATAGTTCTTCCAAGAAACTTTTCTCATTTTCGAAATTAAGAAACCTTTGTTAAGTGCTGATGTCTGAAAGGAAATACTGTGCTGTAGTGCATTCAAAACAAAGCTAAACCTAGGGTTACCTGTAAAGTACTGTATTCTTTGTTTTCTGTCAAGCGACCGATTCAGATTTTTTAGCGCTGAGTCAGGATCAACAAGAAGTCTGGTGTCAAGAAAAGTTTTCTCTAAATTGGCGTCTTACTTGTTGCTTGGGTACGATTTTCCAAGATAAGTAATAAGAAACTTTTAAGAAACTTTTTGACCTAAAAATCGAAAATGTTTAAGAAGCTTTTAGGGTTAACCCTTTACCAAAGTTTATTATAAGAAAAAATGGGTGTATTTAATCACGTTCCCACTTATATCGTCAAAGCCTGCGCTTTTGTTACCCTTTAGTGTAGATATAGCTTCATGCAATTCTTTGTCTATGAGATTATTACTCTGGGGTATTTTTGCTGCTAGTTTTTTTCCAACATTCACAAAATATTCATTCAAGTTATTAGCAATAGATTGTTGATCAAAAACATCTTTGTTGTTCATTAATAATCTTCGTGGTAGTGAAGAGTTGCGTAGTTTGGTTTACCGATAATTTCTTGAATTACATCCCACGTCTTTTTAATGTTTGTTTTGTATAATTAAAAGAGCTGTAGTAATAACGCTTGGAGCAAAATTTAACTTTTAAAAATAATTTATTATATTCTTTGTAATTTTTTTCGTTTTGAAAGGTTTTATTTTTTACGAATTTGTCATAAAGTTTTTGTTTCTTCTTGGAAGACTTGATCAAATCTTTGTTCATCCAAGGTGTAAGTAGAGTTTTAGTATATCAATTTCTTTTTTGTCACTGGGAAGGCCTGGTTATATGCATCAGAAAATAATTTTATAAATAATTATAGGTTATATGCATCAGAAAATAATTTTAGAAATCATTCATAGCTTTCATTAGTGTTATTGTTTTTGTTACTTCATCACAACATATCTCATTCAGGATGATTTTAAATTTCGCCACAGTGGTTTCATTTATTTTAAGTTTCAATATTGTTGTTTTGCGTTTTAAGTTCAATCATATTTATTTTGTTAATTATAATAAAGATTGGTAAATGATCTGATATATCCATTTTGAGTATACCTGTTCCAATACTTGGTCACACTGCCACAATTACAAGCGAATAGACATTTCGGAAATTTGTGAAAACTTTTGCTCACGTCAGCATGACGGTCACATGGTAGATAGAAGTCTATGTTCACAACTACAGTTATTACTGAACAAAATTTTAGCTTCATTGTTCAATTCAAGTTAAGGTGATGTAGTTTTTTCCTCCTCCTCCAAATTGAGGTTCCAAATACCCCGGCCAAAACAGCAATAATACCGTACACCCTTTTTTACGGTTTTACATCTGCAAATACGCGTACCTTAGTACGATAGAAGGTGTGCATTTTACCTGTAAGTTGTGGTTGGAAATAAATGGTGTAGAAAAAATATTAGGAGCGCGTGAAATCCAAAATTGTCTCCCTTTATTTCATCAGTAGTGTCTCTGAATAATAGTAAGGCTAAAAAATAACTTAGCAGTAGATTTTACATGATAAAATGTTAGCGCTAATGAGATGCTATATGAAGGAGAGCAAAATAACATTTGTCGCAAAGGACTCAAAGCACTGTTCTGTGCAAATAGTCAATTGTAGCCCCTGCGGAAGAGTGGAAACAATGTTTGAAATAACGGCCAATCAAACCCTATCTACCTCATTTAGTCTGAGCATAATGCATTGTAAACTGCACCCTGATTACTGTATTAGTTAAAAAAAGATTAAAAAACTAAAATATCATTTACAATGGATAGCAGAAAATTATGGTGGAGAGCTTCAATGGATTAGTGTTTCTGTAAACCAGTTTATTGAAAGTATTTTATCGTAACTACTTAACAAAGGTTCAAGTTCGTACCACCCCGTCCATTATTTTTCATGTGGAATACTTGATTCTTTAGTTATTTTTTATTTTATTTTTTTATTTTCGAAACCAAATTCAATGCAGGGTCTTATTGTTAGTATAAGGCAGTCGTCCGTCCGATTGGCAATAGGCGGTCTAAACTTGCGACTGGTGGCATAAAGTCTAGAAATATATAATCTTGATACTTATCTACTAAACAGTCTAGCAGCCATTCTACGCCATCTGCGTATGAGAGTTTCCACGATAGTTTTCTGAATTAACGGAGGTACCTACTTGATTTTTTGAGCCGAGTAGAAACTTACGTAGCAGAGGAACCTCATTGATAACAATATGTTAGGTAATAAAGAGATAACTATCCCAGGTAAATATTTGTATCTTTCGTAGAAAAAGTCAAAACAACATCAGATCGTTCATATACGATCCGATAATTATGTGAATAGAATGGTTAGGCGTCAATCAAAGCACTGTGATCAATATTTAATTAAATGACCAGGTATGTATATACACGCAACGTGTCAGCACTTGCATTTGAGGCATGCGCATTAACAAATGCATTATAAATTATGGATACTAAATGCAAGGTACTTCGTAAGCAAATTCTGGTTGAGTATCAACGAATTCTGCTTGTTTGTTAATGTGTGTTTAGCACGACTGAACGTTTATGCTCCTGAGAAAGACGTAGAAGCAAGAATGAAGTCGGAAAAAGCTCTTATTTAACTACAAGTTTAACGGTTTCTGTACTTTTTAGCTCACAAAATTATTTTTTGTATTTTAATTTTTGACTAGCAGTGTTTTAGTACTTGCTAGCTTTGTCCTAGCAGTTGCTCTGCGATGAAATAAATGCACCCAGATTATTATTTTAGTAGTTTATATAGCTAGCTACAAAATTATTGGCACTTATGGCCATTCATGTTTTCCCACGTTTCCTCAAATGTGCAAAACCACAAGAACGACTGTAGTTGTCATGTGGAGATATACCAATGTTTTCTTAACAAAAACGTCGAAAATTGTACATATTTCAAAGTTTTAATTGTTTTATGACGTCACAAAGGACAGAAATGGACCAATTCGGAAATTAGGGAGTCCTCCCCCCATGTCCAACATTGGTTCACAGCACAGCACAGCTTCATTACCGAAACCTGAAGTCCTTGGTAAACTGAAAAAGTAAATTGAAAACGTTTAACTCATAAAGATATAAACATATCTGTATTCACTCAAACATCACTTATGGTGAACTCGTTTTGGTTCTTTTGGTTAAATGAACATTTATGACCACGATTTTGGTTATTAAACAACACATCATATTTTTCTTTAAGGATACACACAGGGAAAATGTTCAGTTTTAAAAACAGAGGTTTTAAGCAAAACTTTTTAGAAAATCTGTTTTATCACCTTTTATATAACGTTCATATTAGGTTAAGATACATACTTGAAAAAAATATAAGCAACGTCGTTTTGCAGAAAAATGCAACTTTTTTAAACTCTCAATTCTACAGCGACTTCTGCATTTGGTTTAATTTCCGAAGGGAAATTTATATTTACGTTTTACTTTGCGCTTATTTGGTTTGTCTAACATAGAACTTAAATAGCCTGTCTCAGATTTTTTTTAAAGTTTTTCTTCATGTAGATAATTCCGACCAAAGTTCACTCTCAAAACATGCCGTTTTTACACGTGCCGCTCTCTCCATTGAAGAGGTTTTTAAAAAAACTGAGGCCAGCTATTATAGAACCAACTGTGCTCTTTTCAATGGTTTTAACTTAAACCTTCTACGACGAAGGGTTATCAAATGTTAATACAAAAACTACATCACATATTGCTAAAAAATGCTTCGGAGAAAAACAAGTTTAAATTTGTCAATCAAAACATGTAAGAAAAAAATGTAAAATCACCCAAAAAGCCCAACATCATTTTGTCAATCCTAAACATATATATACTTTTGAAAATAAAATTTTCTGTTCTACTAAATGGTATAAATTCCTAAAAATTGCATTTTTTTCGATTTTTTCCCTGTGTGTATCCTTAAGCTGATTTAAAGTTACAAGTTAGCTTAAATTAACCCATCTTTCTTCAATTGCTGTATTAAGTAAGTTATTTTGTAAATGCCTCTTTCTAGAGAGGGTGGCATATCATATTTAAAACGTCAAGTAGTTTAGTTACTGAAAGATATACTTTATATTTTCATTTGGTCATTCTGATTTATGTTTTGCAATTCTTTTGCAATTCTTTGTTTAAAGTTTTTGTTTGGCCAATGTAGTAGGCGTCACATTTGTCGCATATTATATCATTGTATATCAAAGTCCAACATGAAAACATGAATTAAAATAACTACTTTATTGTATTTATTATAACTGAATGAAGTTACCTGTCAAATGGGCTTATGCCTTTATAGTTCTGGAATGCATTGGCTGAATTTACTTTGTATTTTTATTGTGGTTAGAAGAGCTGGATCAGAAAAGCTGTCACTGATGCTGAAAGTAAGCTATTTTTAATTATGAATTCCTAATATAAACAACTCATGTTGTGAAATTCACATTACTACTCTGTAATAGCTGATACGTAAATGATACCTCACATTGACAATTAGTTAGTCCATGTTAGTATTAAGGTTATTAAAGCACCTACGAAAACATCAAAAGCTAACTAAATTAATAAGAGCTTAATCATTGATTCCTTTAATAGCTTTTTAATTAAATGTGCTAAAAGGAAAACGATTATGTTGTTCCTGATTAACCACAATCATGATCATAAATATTTGGCACAACGTGCCAAATTAATCCAAATGAGTTCACCACAAGTGATATATAAATGAATACAGATATAAAGAACTTATATAAGTTAAACTTATAAAGTTTACATTTTCAGTGTACAAATGACTTAAGACTTAGGATCTTAGGTACTTTTGTAATGTAGTAACTGTAGTTGCACTGCACAGTTTAGAAGGGGACTTCTTAGTTAGTCCATTTGTGTCCTTTGTGACGTCATAAAACAATGAAAACTCTGAAACATGTACAATATTTGACGTTTTTCTTAAGAAATGATGCGTATTTGCATTCCTACCAACTTTTCACTTAACGCTACTTCCGTTCTTGATTTTTTTCACATTTGAGGAAAAGTGTCAAAATATAAATGGGGTCTAAAACCGCATACGTGCCATTTATGTTGACCTTGTTGTATTGATCGTAGATAGAAACTTTCCACAGTTGCTTTTGTTAGTTAAAGGCATCTAGTCCTAGAAATATATAAAGATGGTTACAGCAAGGATGTATAAGAGCGAAGCTTCGCTCTTATATATATATCCTTGGTTACAGAAAGAGTTTTACTGCCACAAGTGAGGAACATGCGTATGATTGAAGCATAAAGCTTGTAACTATATTTTTAATACCTGATGAACTTCCAAAAACAGTTTCTTGGTCTGGAATAGAACTCCCTTTCTCACTTTGTTTTTAAAGTGACGAAAAACATGTATTGTGCCATTGCTGAATATTTCCTGTGGTTGCTTTTCCACGATTGACTAAATGATTAATACCTTTGAATATGTTTACATGTTCTGTTTTCTTATTGCTTATGTTTATTATATCCATTAATGCAAATTTATTACTTAATGTTACTTGTCAAATAGAGAATACACCTTTTTCCGAATTAAAAAATGTTATGTGACAAAATACATAAAATTGAGATCAAAATACAAAATTTCAATCGAAATTCGAACGAGGTGGGCAAGAATGGTTAGAAATAACAAATCTAAATTATAAGGTATTTTTCTAGTTTTTAAATTCAAACAGATCCAATTATGATAAAGAGGCTTTGGTTGTTGAATATTTTCTAATAGTTGATAACGTTTCCCTGATTTACTAATAACTCTATAAAAATTTATGTTTGTTTACTTTTTGACAAGGAATCCGAACCTGTAATCTGTTTTTCATTAAAATACACAGAATGTGCTGCTTTGTCACATAATATAGAATAATAAATTATGTTGTTTAAAACATTTACTCTTAACTTAAACTCATCGTTCACATTAGCAGAAGCAGGCAGAAGGGCTGTTCTAAGAAAATAGGCGTTCTTCACTGCCAGGAAGTACGTTCTTGAATCAAATGAAGTGAAAACGGTAATTTTCTCTTAGAACACCTCGTTTCGCCAGGAGGTGAAATATAATGCCATTCTTGGAACAGCTCAATTTTCAGGAAAGGAAAAGTTGATCTCTACAACAGCTCATTTCGCGAGGAAAGGAAAAGCTGCTCCCTAGATCAGCTCGTTTTGCCAGGAAAGCGAAATGTGGTCTTTAGAACAGGTCATTCTGCCAGGAAAGCCAAATTCATAATTTCCCTAGAACAGCTCTATTTGCTATGACACACCTCTAGATCACCTGTTTGCTAGAACGCATCCGTGGACTGCTTTCACATTAGTATCTCATATATCAGCTCACATTTAACTTAAAATAATATAGCCCTAGAAACTGCTACAGTACTCAATACAATGTTATCTAGATATATGAAGTTAAATTCCTACTGTTTTTCTTTTACTTTTACAAATTCAAGTACACAGTAACCAGGAAATAATTATCTATCAACAACGTGTGTTAAGTTGTAGCATAGAACTTAGTAAGGTATAAACAGGCACACCACCCACTAGGTTTCCGAGTTTAAATCCTAGTAAAGGAAAAACCAAAGTAACAAGGCTTTAAGGATACACATAACCTTCAGCATAGGGTTCTTGAAAATCATTAATATCTTTTCATATATTTATTTTCAGGTCATAAAAGTACGTATTTTTGAAAAGCTTAATAAATGGCCTATCCAACAATTTTTTGCCTGTCAATATTCGAAGAGGGAAAAGGTACAATGGCCTTTCTAGTTGAAAATTATATCATCGGAAATCTCATGTTCTGAACTCCAAAACCGTGCCTCGGGTTTTTTATTACTTTGGGTTGGTGACGAGAAAATCAGGAAAACGTGTTACTTACACGTAAAAATGTTTGAAAAACTTCCTCACCCCTCTTTATTCGTCCATATCTCGCGATTAAAGCAATTAAAAAAAAAATGTTTTTAGATCAAAGATCGCTGTTTCTTACTATGTCGAAAGCAACGTCTTCTCGGTTTTCCCTTGTACCTTTTCACTCTTTAAAGTTTGGAAATAACATGAAAAAGCGTTTCTGAGAAACACGTTTTAAAGTTTATTTATTACGGGTGAATTAACTTAAACAGAATTTTTTTTAATACTACGTCTCACGAGGCGAGTTGTTTACTCATCTTTTAATGAGGCGAGTTGTTTACTCATCTTTTGGTATAGTTTTGTAATTTCTTGCAAAATAAGAAAAAAATGTTTTTTAGGAAGATAAGTCTCTCTTTGCCAACATTTTTTTAAGAACTTTTATTTTTTGGGGGGTCTTTTCTGGTGAGAAATTTATAAATAAATATTCTACGCGTAATAAACTTTAAAATGATGTAAAATTCAAAGTATCGATTTAAAGGTTAAGTGTTGCAGTTGATCTTTCCCATCCTGGGAACTGTTAAGCATGCTATATTCCTTGAAATTGAGAAAGTTAACCACGGAATAATGCTAAGTTTAGAATTATATCATTTTAGCTATGTTCAGTTCCGGCTACAATTTTGCTACCTCTTATCAATGCTTTTTCCATATATAAAAACATCCTATCGACTTCACATTTGCCAATTGATCCAGTTAGTCAAGAAGCAAGGTTCTTAGAACATTGAATCGTAGAGCTAGAATCTGCTCGTTTTTTCTCCCATATCTCTCTCTGTTTACCTTTTGCCACGCATCTACCATGATTATGTTCCTTGGCTAAATTTACTGGGTGGATTTGCTCATCATAAGAAAAACGTTATCTAAAGAAGTAAATCCACGATCTGGAGGGAGTCTAGATAGGAATCTTTAATTAATGGCCAATGGTGGTTAATTGCACCTGAACTAAGTGAGTAATTATTCTCATAGTTCGTGACAATAACGACTCCTTAATCATTTGGGCAAACAATCTTTTTGATTACTAGCTACTGAGTTTAATTCTGAAGAAATGAAGCACCTTTTTATCTATTCTTAATAATTGTTGTCCTTATCGTTTACAGGTATATATAAATATAGTAAGGACGTAGATAATGGTGAAGAGGCTTGATGTCTCCAAACTTTTTTCTTTCTCAGAAGAGATACATTACATAATGCCTCTGTCTCGAATAAGCGTTTTCGCAAACTGCAGGCCTGTAGAAATAGATCTTTAGAAATAGATAAATTTTAGAAACTACTCCTTCTCCTTTCAGGTACTTAACTTTCAGTCCCTCAAACTTTACCTGAGATCCGATGCCACAACCCACGTTTTTTTCTCAATCTTATTGAGCAGTTAAATTAGTTAAGCTATATTATCTTGTACTGTATGACCGCGCAGCCTCGTGATAGGGTTTAATGGTAACCTTTACGACGAGAAAAACAGGTAGACAAAACAGCAATCCAATCTGTTCTAAAGGTTTCCTTCTTTGACGACGATTATTTTCATCGCTTTTGTGTGTAATGCAATGGAGCTGATTTCCTTCCCCACCTAGATCAACCAGAACAATGTCTTGGTAACATTACAACAAATAATGATTTTACCAATAATTGTTATAAATATTTTATAACAAGACAAATAGAACAAATTTCTATTTTGTAATATTTCCCCGTCTGCACTTGTTTGATTTTGATCGATCTTTACAATTTTGGTGCATGAAGCGGCACTGTTTATCCCCTTAAGCACCGTTTTCCCTGCTAGTTTCTTTTCTGTTTGTGGAATAAATTGAACTTCGGAAACTCGAATCTCACACCTCCCAAATTTATTATTTTAGGTTACAAACCTTCTCCAACTCACCATCGTGGGATCAAAAGGAAAATTAAGTTACCATATTTCCTTAAATAAGCGCTCTCGTTTTTATCAATGTTTGAATAAGCGCCTCCCTCGGATAAGCTCCCTTTCTATCTCCTCCGAAAATAAGGGATCATAAAACTCATGAAAGCACCACCTCGCAAAAAGGTTGCGTTGAGTGGATGTTTGTCTCTTAGATAAAGACATGATTGTTAAATCATTCAAAGCATGTGTCCTAAACTTGAATGTAGATGGATCAGATGCTTCAAGCATTCATTGTTCTTCCATCAACTGAAGAAGCAACTCGTTGTCCTGAACGAAACTTACAAGGAATCCAATCCGTTTGTTGCTACGGATTTAAGACGTAGAAGAGGAAGACATACACGTTTTATGATAATTAAATTGTGTCTAGCAGTTACTTGATTTTAGTTGAAAGTATATTGCAAAAAAATATTTTTTTAAAGCATTTTCTCAGATTTGGAATAAGCGCTTCCCTTCAATAAACGCCACTTGAATAAGCGCTCCTTTTCTTTTGATCAAGTTTGGAATAAGCGCCTCCTGTGGCGACGTACAAGTTGTTTATTCTTTACAAACTTTAAGAACGGGAAGGAAATTCCTTCCGAAAATTGAATCGGTGACATACAAGTAATAAACACTTCACTGAGGAATGTATCATGAATGAATATAAAAAATGAATGAATATGACGAGTGAACGAGAAGATGAATGGTCCAAACAGTGGTACGTAAACAGGAAATATTCTGTCTATTTTTGACAGACATTTGTATACCAAGTATTAAATTAACACTGTAGTAAGAAGGGTGTGGTAATCGATTTATTTAGTGTCGATCATATTCATTGTAGAGATGAGCAAGATAAGTCGATCATATTCATTGTAGAGATGAGCAAGATACGTCACATGCTTAATTACTTATGGTATTTTATATCACTATAGCAACGCCGAATAACCCTGAGGTCTGATTAAAATCCTTTTGTCGTCAAAGAAAAATATTAGATCGGCGGAAGATTAACTTTTACAACAAGGGAACTAACTGCCTTAACGTTTTATGAAGTGATCTGTAAGAATCGGTACCTTGTTCTGTATTTTGTAGTTGAGCTCCGAGAACATTATAAATGACAGTAGTACATTTGCACATTATCCTACCTGCATCACGTGCGGCACACACAATACATAAACATAACTTATGAATAAATCGAAGATTTCTTCCTCCATACTGGGGCAGCGAGTTTGAGTTGAGCAACGATCCCAACGCCTGCCACTACCAGCTCCCCAACTAGTTTTCAGTACTAACGGGATACTGTCTTTTGTCTGTAAAACACAAGAAAAACATTTCGATTTTTATTAACTGCTTATAACTATTACCTTTTATACTTAACAGGGTCCTACGATGCTAATCCTGTCGGCTACATTATGACTGCTGAACTGAGAAACACAAATCGGATGTAGCTACGTTTATTGATAAAAGAGTGGAAGTGGTCGTATTTTTTATTGAATGAATATTTAAAAAAATGTTTGGACCTACTTATTGTCCATTACTGTTCTTTTAAAGTGACATCGGCAGTGTTTCTGTGGATTTATTGCTAGAATCTAGGTACCTTTCTCATCCATAACTGGATATAATTCACAACAGCTTCCTCATTAAAAAAAATCAAAAATAGCAACGTTTTAAATCAAATCTTTAATTATAATTAAGTTTTTTTTTAGAATTAATTTATTTCATGTACGTACATTTCACAATGGCACAGCCACAGATTCCTGAATGGCAAGAACTACTGAAATAAAAATGAAATGTTTTCAATAGATTGTTACACATGTATGATGTGTTTATTTTAGTCAAAAATGAACATTAAGCGACAAATAAAGACTGGGAAAGCCACCAGCCAGGCAACACTAAATCCAAATTGATTTGATTGGCTTAAGCAATAAGACTTAATAATTGAATGCCTTGTTTACACATCATCCAGTGAAATGATACTTTGGGCGACGAAGAAAACTTTTCGTTCTAGATCACCTAAAACGACCATGCATTGTTTTGACCTTTTAAACTTAATTAAAAACATCAGATTAACACCAAATGTATCTGTAGCTATTTCTTTAACATTG
>JANTOQ010335798.1:0-12497 GCA_027564595.1 Bythotiara depressa | reverse complement strand
TAATAATAATAATAATAATAATAATAATAATAATAATAATAATAATAATAGTATAATGTAAGTCTAGACTGTGCCCCAATTGTGCCTCTAAACTTAGCAAAATATTTGCAAAAGTATCTGGAAAAAGTTTGAAAGCAAAGCATATATCCGCCAAAAGTTATCAAAATAATTGTTTCCTAAGATTTAAAATTTGGCAGACATTTAACAAATAAATAAATATTAATATTTAGAACGTTTCAGCTTAATTCCAAATTATTCCCAACATTTGAGTCGTTTGGATTTTGTTTGAATAATTTAACACGTCTCAAAAGTCCTATACTTATGGATGGACACATATCGAAGTTTAACGATACGAAGACACTAATCGAAAGAACGCGAGTGGAAAGCTAAACACAAATGGGAAGAAGATTTAAATGCAAAGGTATTTTAGCATCTGCAACACAAAGTAACATGTAAAACAAATTTTAGATCTTCCACACAAGGTAAATAAACAAGACTAAAACTAATATATTATCTACAATGAAGAGCAGGATAATTCTCTTTTGACTTATCTACTTGTCAAAGGCTCAAGTTCGTAGACCACCGTACATTAATCAAATAGTTTCTAAGGTAAGGACTCAATTCATACTCACCAAATTCCATATGGAGTAAATGATACGTTTATTAATAATTACGCTATTGGTTACTACACTGTTGATTATCTGGACACCCTCGTCTCCAGCGCTTTTTCCTTATTGAAGTGATTAACAGCCTAGATTTAAATCTTGAAATGAAATCTCCAGATTGCAGATTTATTTTAGAGGCTTGCTAATCCATGCAGCAATGTGGTGGCAGCTTATTGGTATGGAGTAGTCACAGCAACTGCAACACTTGATTCGATACTACGCCCCCTTTTTTTGATATGAAGAAAAACACCTGATATCAAAAAGTAAAGAAAAGGTCCTGGAGAACAAAATTGCGATAACCTATACGTTTTTCCAGAACGTGGTTTCTGGCGATTATCTTTTTACGAACTTTATTTGACCGCAAACATTTTAAAACTAGAGATCGTTGCTATCAGATTCCAAAGATAAATATTTATTTTGCTATGTTAATACAGAACACTTTCTTAAATTATTTGTGTATTGGAAAGCAACTGAAATAGAAAACGTAACGTAAGTCAACATTCATCTTCTATGTGTGGGGAGGTGTGTGGATGTGTGGGAAGCAAATAACTTTTGAATATATTTAGTGTTCCGATGTGCGGATTGTATATTAAAGAATACATTGGTACAGAACGGTCGTCTTTCAAACCTCGTATATTTATCGGCGTCAATTTTCGTAGGTAAGCTCCAGAATTTCTGTACGTTACCTCCAGGAAAATTGTTTTAAGCAACTGGGGTGGGGTGCACATTCACCATCGGTGAAGCTTACCTCTCATGGAAGCCATCTTTAAAAGCTCATGTTGATAAAAGATCAGATTTAACAGATCATGTTATGCATAATAAAGAGATTAAATAATTATTTAGATAGCTTGTTCTTATTTTCCATAGGATAGACAAACCACCTAATTTCCTAGAATTACAATAAAGTCACTCTACCCGAGAAAAGGAGGTGTTCTAAGGAAACCTCAAGTTTCTTTCATTTGATTAACCCTATTCAGCCTGGGGAGAGGCTCTGCGGGCTGCTTCTGTTGATTCTGAACTTAACTTGGTTCGTTAAATTTATGGGAGAATACTAAGTTTTCCGAGATTGTACTGTATATATGTAATAATAGTAAAATTGTTTTGTTGTGCTAACGCCAGGAGCCTCGCGACAAGGCGCACAATCTCCTCCTAATTTCCACACCTCGATTGGAGTGTGTCGTATTGTGGAAAGCGTGAACCGATAACACCTGAGGAAAGAAGTCTAAATAATTTTTCTCTTTATGTATCACATGCCGGTGGGTATAAGCTGTTTGTTCCTCTAGAACAACTTATAGAAAATTGTGGCCGCGTACAGGGATTAAACATAGAAAAATGTTTATGTTGGCGTTTCAAAACATCGAATACAGGATTGGGTCAATCCAAGCAAAAAACATTGTGCATAGCAATCTTTATTGAACAAAACTCATTGCAGCTATAAACAAGCTATGGGAAGTCTGGTAAATTTTGAAAGTAATTCCATCACAGGCAAGAATATTATATATCACGCTCTTTGTTATTTTATTATTTACTCTTTTCCTTTGTCATGTATTTCGCGTTCACGTTACAACATTTTTATATATGCTTGAAGAACGACAATTCTAGTCTACATCACTACATGAAAAGGGATGAAGCGCAATATCGTTTCAATATAAAAGAGAACTTTATATGACAAGCGAATTATCTCGCCTAACCGATACCTCGCTTACTTCGCCTAGCCACGATATGACTTTTAGCACATTTCTGTCATATAAACGTTGTAAACAATATAACTCGGTGAAACGGTATGACCGTGTCTTTGTTTTTGTCATCTTCCCGTTGTGTAAGCAGTTAGCCAAATTAATTGAAATTTACATCGGTTTCATATAAGTTGATGTAAAGGTTGTATCGGCAAGGGGAGTTATATAGCCTTGCCGATATATCGGTTTCCATTTTAAACTTTCGATGATACCATTTAGAAAAAGAATTAAATTAAGTCTTTTTTGTTCGTTTATTCACTACAAATGAAAGAGCTTTTGTGTAATGATCACGAAGGAAAACAATAAGTGTTTAAGTGAGTAAAGTAGGCTCCCGACTAAAAGTAAGTGAGTCGCTTACTGATTGCGTACACTGGCTGCGTACATCATTTCCTCACTCGTTAGTTAAATGACGTGTACTAACAAGAGAATCTGGCCTGTTTAATATTTATTTTCACAACAAAGTGAGTCAGGCAACATATTGACTCAGAGGACGAGTCCAGCTCAAATACAGAAATACAGAAATATAATCACCTGACTCATATAAGTAAATTATTAAGATTCATTAAATGTTAGGATTTCTGACTCATTTAAGTGAATCATTCTGACCTCTCAGGCTTCAGCTGGTCAAGTCATTCAAGCCAGTTTTAAAGGCGCACATTTATGTACTTATTAGAAGTTGCGTTTGTTGGTGGTCAGGGTAGTATCAAACAGCCAGAAAAATATTTGTGTTATTATCGGATCGGATGTTTCTTGTCTGTCTTTGTTTCGTGAAAATAACACTACCTTTCGACATATTTTTTGTGTCTTTACTTCGTGTCTTGTGGATACATCTGAATGCTATCACAAAATATTCAACACAGCTACCAACAAAGTAAGGGGTGGTTTTTCTTAATTTTAGACTTTTGAGGGGATGCAAGTAATCAATCGTCCTCCTTCGTAGTGGCTTTTCTCTGACCTTTATTTCCTTCTCTGTTCTTAAAGTCTTTTCTGTTCTCCCTCTCGTATACGATGAGATGACAAGAAGAGAAATCGATAGAGCATCGTCATAGATATATGTTATTGTTTTAGCATTCTACAAGTACTATAAGTAACGTTTTAAAATCTTGACGAGTTGTTATATGGAGACGAATCTTCCATCTTGTGGCTACGTATAAATAACATTCTCTGCGAAGCAGAGTGATTGGATAGTATGATGTTTGAGAAACGTTCGAAATTGTCTAATTGTCTAGGAGAGTTTATAATATAGCCTTGCCGATATATCGGTTTTCCATATAAAACTTTCGATGAAACCGGTTAGAAAAAGAATATGCGCGATCATAAGTTAAATATTTTTTATTCGTTTATTCACTATAAATGAAATAACTTTTGTGTAATGATCACGAAGGAAAACAACAGCTTACGCGAGAATGCGAAGGCTGCCACGAGAGTGAATGGACGTACACGGAATGGGAGTATGGAGGAGTGTTGCTATCTACAATTCAGTTAATATATATAAATAAGATGCGGAATCGACAAAGCTAAGTGTCCGAATATATGAGCGGACAGAAAATTATTCTTACTTATTTCTTAACTTAACCCTTTAATGCTAAGCATACCTCCTGGTTATATTAAACCTTTAATGAATAAGCATACCTCCTGGTTATATTAAACTTTCCATTGGAAACCTTTATAAGTTATGATAGAGCAGGGGGTCATAAACATACCTCCTGGTTATATTAAACTTTCCATTGGAAATATTTGTAATTGTATGAGAAGCCCAGGGCTCTTATAAGCTTTTACCAAATTTATTTTACATTATATTTCCAATAATTCATCCCCTGGAGAAAGCAAACATTGATGTGTGTAAAACGGCCTAGATCACACTTTATCATACTTGATATTAGCCGTTAGTCTGAGAAGCCATACGAGGGACAGTAAAAATATGTAAATGTTTATAAACTTTATTTTATACTCTACGTTGTATTGTTCCCTATTCAATTTTCAATTTTCCGATTCTAAAATCCGTAAACTAGTAAAGTAATTGCTTTGAGAGGCATCGCGAAAATTAATTACTGTCAATAATTGAATAGCAAAGAATAACGATTTGCGAAAGTAGTTAAGTGGAAAGCCCCTTAAATCATTGCTGGTTTTATTCTTAGTGATTATATTTATTTCACTTATGGCGTGCATAATAATGAAGACAACAATACATTATGATCAGTTGTTCATGTTATAAAAGTATATTGTGCTAAAAGTAGGCTGTTCCTAAACGAATAGTTATTCTGTCTCAGAAAAAGTATTTATGATAAGAAAATATATTTTCTTTTTCCTTTTGAAATGCTTTCATATAAGACGTCTCACACCTGCTGTATAGTTTACTTATTCCTCCCTTTCATCTTCTTTAGATCAAGATTTAGATAAATTCAGAAGAAATAAAAAGATCTGAACAAAGACCTGTCTGTTACACGTCGGCGATACGAACATTTTCAGCAAACAAGTCTCAGTTTGTTTGATGATTGTTTAAATACGGATAATTGGGAAAATGTGGGAAAACTTGGATGAAAAATGTGGTGGAACATCGACAACAATGAGTGGAATATCTTATTTTGATTCCGGATTTTCATTGTTTTTATTTCTCACCACAGTTCCAGTAAACGCATTGATCCTGTATGGGCTTTATAAATTTAATCATCTTTTAAATAGGAATTATTACCTGGTCATTGGAAACATAGCCCTAGCAGATCTAATCATGGGTTTGATTTGTGATCCAATGTCGGTCAGTTTTCATTTAAAAGAAGCTTTGGGTGCGGACGTTGCACCGATAGCGAAGATTGAACAAAGTTCTATGCACTATTTGTTCTTTTTAACCAACGCTGTTTCGGTACTCTCGATGGCTGTGTTGACTATTGACAGAATGGGAGTTATACTGATGCCTTTTTATTATTACAGTAAAATGACAAAGTCAAGAACCACAACATTACTGATAGTTACGTGGGTGTTATCCGCATTTATCACGATTAGTTACTTCTTTATCGGTTACATTCGATTTTTAGTCGTATTCGCATTTTCTACCGTTGCGTTAACTTTAACAATAATGATTATTACCATGGTAATGTTGCGTAGACGTTTAAAACAAGCGAAAGCTAACGAACGACGCGATAGTCGTGCAAGGAGTCATGCAGATTCGCTTGTAGAAGTGCGCCGTCGCACAGAAAACAACATCGAATTCACGCAGATGGATAAAAAGATCACGCAAACATTTTTATACATGCTGCTCCTATTTGTAATCAATTATCTACCGTGTGTGGTGTTAACGATTTATATGAACGTGTGCGTGCAGTGTGACTGTAGTTTCGTGCATGTTTTGCGTGATGTAGTATTTTTAGCGATACTATCGAGTGCGTTATGTCGACCGTTAAATTTTGTTATCAGATTGACGGCATTGCAGGAAGCGATCAAGACTGCATTAGGAAGGCATTCAGAAGATAACAGTAACGTTCCTCTCAATGGGATGTCGTTGAAGCGATAATAGCGTTGCCTATATATCTGGAATAAATGATACCGCTGATTAGTATTTTGAATGTACAATTATGTTAACAATAAAATTTTATAGACTATGGTACTTCCACCTCTTATATTTGTTTATAAACAGGACCAGATATTTTATTTACCCTTTCTGATCACAATATTTGTCTTTGACCGATTAAAATGATAAATTATCCTTTAGAATAGCGCCTTTTGCAACGAATTAATTTGGGTTTCTAGTATATCTAGTATAGAAACACCCTACTTACTAGTCATGGAAAATAGTTAAGGTCATATACATCAATTGTGGACGTACTCTACCGCTCCATAGTCTTCAAGTGCTGAATATTACCTGTAGTTCTCAGGGTGTAAACAGGGACGCGTTAAATTACCTTTTGCACGTAAAATAAATTTGGTAAAAGCTGATAAGATCCCCTGTTCTTCATAAAATTATAAAGGTTTCCAATGGGAAGTTTAATACAACCAGGAGGTATGCTTATACATTAAAAGTAACAAAAACATAATCTACGAGAAGATCACCGCTAAGGGACATCTTCTTCCAAAGTTATAATAAACTTCTGTCTCTAAAAAGAAAGGTACTAGGTAACCAAGTGATTGGGTCAATTTTTCTGTCTTGTAGTAGCATTATTAGCTATATCTGTTTGTATAACATTTAGGGCTTCGGCAGTTAAGGACACCTGTTTTCTTAGATTAGAACAGCTCTGCTGGCTGCTTCTCTTAAAAGTCGTTGAGTAGAATAAATAGGTTAATGAAACAAAAAATGTTTATTTGTTTCAATGACATTTGTTCCACATAATCATATTGGATTTATAATATTTTGGAAATTATGACGAAATTTATTTTCGCGAAGGTGACTGAGACCAACGCGGAATCGAGTTAGTAGTTTAAGTGCACACAATACACAGGCCATGCAGTAGGATGTATAAATTTTAATAGAGATCATTAATATAGGGGGGATTTTGAATATTAAGATCAAGCTTTTCCCAGCAGTCAGCACATAAAGGGAACGAAGTTTCCATAAAACAATTTGTTCTATGATGATGGTAATTTGAAATTATGAATGATTCAGTGTTAAAATATGAAGTTCGGGTTCCAGATAATAAAGTTTCCAGATAAGAAAGTTATTCTTGTATTTTCATCAGCTATAAGCACTTTTTTAAGATTATCAGATTTTTTGCCTGCGATATTGCCGCCGCCATTATTGACATGAGTGTTTTATATTTTCGCCGTGTCCTCACATATTTTCTTTAGTCATCCCTGTCCCTACAAATTATTGTTTTACTTTAGAAAAACATCAATAAAAACATTTAAAATACAATTAGTAAGGTCGTAAATCTGGTAAATCTGGAGGACCACTTAAAGCTCCTATCCAATTAACTTGCGAGAGACTTTTCCATATAAAATTTCTACTTGGTTTAGAATTATTCTGAACGAGACCCTCGTACTGCGAGGAAAGTACACTTTAATGCATAGTACACCTGGAAAGGAATCAAATCATTGGTAATTTCTTTGCCATTTTACTTTTTACAGGGGGTGAATTATTAGAAATGTAATGTAAAATATATTTAGTAAAAGCCGACAAGACTCCCTGGTTCCTCATAAAATTATAAAGGTTTTCAATGGGAAGTTTAATATTAGTCAGGAGGTATAATTATCCATTAAAGCGTTAAAATTTATATTTGCATTTATTATATGATGACGACACCTTATCATACAAAGAAGCATGAGCACTACTTTATTGTCAGAAATTTTCACGGGAAGAAAATTTCGCGGTTTCACGGTTTTGTCTTCGAATCGCGAAATTAAATTCCCGCGAATTTCGTTGTATTTCTTCACCCGCGAAAATTAATTATGAGTTTTAAATATTAAGTATTAAATATTAGTTATGAGCTTTGTCATCGTCGGCAGTTTATAACACCTTCATTATCGCTAATGATGCGAGTTTACTTTAAACAAAGGAAGAACACAAATTGCATAATGTTATTTTGTTGAACTTTTTAGCATCTTCGTATCACTCGCATCCTTGAAAACACGGATCAAAATAGTAAACTTTTCCAGTGAATTTGCTTCAACAATAATTGTGTATGTGTTAATGAGTGACCTTAGATACATTCACCTAACAAGAGATATTTTTTCTTTTTTTCTTTGCATGATAACTTATAGCAAAAACAGATAAATATAGACACTTCAGATTAGTATGGCAACAAAAAAACTCGTTAGGGTACATTTCTCACTAAATTGCTAACCCCGTCTTCACCTATCAATGTCTTTGCAGTAGTGTGACGTTATATTAGTGAAACATAATATTTAATTGGCTTATGGATATAGACAATCTCTTTAAGATGGTAGGTAACCTTTAAAACTAATACTTTGGGACAATATATCTGCAGAACAGCATAGTGTTTCTTTAGATTGATACCTTGAAGGTTCTGAACGTAATAAACATTATGTAATTTTTCGAATATTTTTAGGCCCATGTACCATATTTCCGATTAAGAAAAAATCGTATTTTTTCAAAAGAAAATTGTGGTTTCTTTAGAAGCTAAATTTACCGTAGAATCCTATTACTTTATTGTTCTTGACCTGGAAGTCCTTCCCTTTAACTCTTGACTTCTTTCATTGTTTTGTTCTCACAATATCCGTTCATTGTCAATTCATTGACTTCTCCGTCTTCAGATATTTTTAACGTCCCATTGCTTCTTATTCTGAAGTAGCCGAAGCACGCCCCCTCCCGATATTTCGAGGGCGCATGGGGAGCAACGTTTAGTTAGCACGGTTAGTTCCGTACCAAAGTGTCAAATTTACCAACGTTCCACAAGTTTTAAGTCTATGATTATAAAGTAAACTGTGGAAGTTTAATCAAGAAATTCTTGTGTATGAAAGAGCTTTCTCTTTATTTGTGGCACGCTAATTAATCTAAATCATATTGATTAACTTGGCTGCTAACCGTGACCGTGACATAAGTGAATGATTACGGGTAAAAATAACTGGTATATTACTACCTTAAGCGTCACTAAATCAGTTACAACCCGTTGCTAAGGGACGTTATGAGCCACCACTTATTTTTGAAGAACAAATTGCAGAATTTCTTGAGAAAATGGATTAAAACCAATACTAGGATCGATTTCTCCGTAGTGGAAAATAGCCAGAAAGATTGTAAGCGAAACGTTCAAAATTGCAAATTTTTGAAAAAACCCGTTCCAAAACGTTGTCAATCTATCAACATATGGAAACCAATAAAAATGGTAGAAAAACGTGTATTGCTATTAGAAACCACTCTTTTCATTACTTAATTCCAAACAAAACACAACATTTGAAAGTTGTTGTGTATTTTCTTGCTGTATTACATTATAAAAAAAAAAGGCTACTGGTACGTGTAAAGACTTGTACAGTGCCTAATTCCTTATTTGCCATAAAATCAAATGAAGACAGAAATTTCTCGAATCAATACTTATCAATAAAACACTACTAGCGAACGCGAAACTGATTCGAACAAAGTTAGAAGGTAGATGTAATTTATTGTCTTCATGATAACAACTCGAAACGCCATATAAGGTCATTGTAGTGGTAGTGCTAAAGGCTGGTTTCCAATGATTGTAAAACTGTCGTGCAATAGCCGCACAACTGGTGTTCGATGTAATGGTAATACTTGCCGCACAACATGTTACGGATCGTAAAACCTAAATCCTGTGCAACACATGCCGTAAAGATAGAGAAACTCTAATTCTACAACAGTTGTGCAAAGTTGCCGATTGCCGATTGTTGCGCGACAGTTTTACAACCATTGGAAGCCAGCCTTTTTAAGGACGTGCTGGGGCATAAATAGAAAAATTACCAACAGTACCAAATTTCCCTCGACAGAAAAAAGGTTCCACTGTAGACATGAAGTGTATGACTGCCTAGCAGTATGTCATGAGCTCAAAGTGCCGTAAATCAGAAATTCCGAGAACGACTACAATCTGGGACAAAAATTAGTAGGAAAGATTGTTTTGTCTACTTGGCTGCAAGTGATCAGGTATGAGCGACGAGTTGCTCTGATGGAAACATGTGACGAGTTCACGAAATCAGACAAGTCTTCGTCAAAAAGAACATTTTTTATTGCGTATATATGTAGTAGAAAGAACTTATATTAACTGTTTGTTTGTATATAAGAGCTAGGACATAATAGAACATATATGTAGCAGTAGACACTACCTTTGATACTTTTATGATGCTTACAACAAGAAATACTGCCTATAGACACCCAATTTACTCTGAAACATACCAAAGAATATGCTGAATATACCTGCCCATTTTCCAAACAGTAAGCTACAGTTTCAGGTCACACACACACACAACACTTTAAACTTGAAATTTGCCGCCAAAGTTTGTTTTTGATTCCATGTGAAAATACACGAAATTGAAATTCTGTCAAAAATGGCGAATCTGACAGCACATGGTCTTTCGACCTCGTGGAACATCAACATTGGTAGGAAGAGGAAGGGGGAGGAAGAAGTTCACTAATATTTTGTCCAAGATTGTAGGCACTAATCTATGGAGCTGAAATATATATACTTTGCCTTTTACTAACTCTCTAAAAAGAAAAGTATACAAATGGACATTTGTTCTATGACCCAACCTCGTTCTTTTCTTTTCTTTTCTTTCTCTCTATTCATTAAAACAGCAAAAAATCACGATGCAACGAAAAAGGCAATGTTCCTTGAAAGGCACTGAAAGGATATCTCCATGAACCACTACATTACCTGTAACACATTACATATTACAAATACATATTACAAACAGTTCACCATAGTTGCTCATCAAAAAGGTTTACTTTGGATAATAAACTCGATAACATTGGAGATATTTTTTAGAATGTATATTATAAGTATCGCTACCATAAAGAAAAAGATTAACGATTAAGATGCGATTAATGGTAAACAAGAACCTGAACCAGGTGAACATCTGCTGCCTGTGGACCAGTAAAAGTAAATTTACGTGCCAAACCCTGACCAATACCTTAGATATATCTAAGAATACACCTCGGGTCTGTATAGAAGGGAAGGCATCAAAATTTGAAAAATATTCATGCGTTATTGCTAGTAACTGTGAAATACATTAATCATTTCTTCGAAAGCCTAACTGACAAGGGGACTTATAGATACATTTTTCAAATATCTTTCCACATATAGACAACAAAGTAGAAGGGTTGTTTTCCCAACACTACACCAACGGTCAAAGCCATCCTAATTGCAAACGTTCCACGTCCAGCCTCGCGTTCATGCAAAATAGTAACTAAGAAGTGATCGTGGCTATGCAGAACGGTTGGACAAGAGTACATTCACAAAAATATCAGTATGTGAATGAACCTGGTCGTGTAAAGACGCTGCGTTAATGTTGTACAATAATGTAATTTTTTTATTTCATTGTTCAACAAACGTTATTTTATTGAGTTGTGTGAGTATTACTGTTGTCTGTATTATTTTGTACCCATAAAGAGGTTGTGTGAATTGCGTTTTGGTATTTGGTTACTTTTTATTTCGATTTTTTGAGAAATTCGTAAACTGTGTTTCAACTCTCACAAGTGTCACTTACTCATCTTTGCGATGGTTATAATTAATTTTAACGATGTGTTATGTGTGAACGATGTTACATTTATCACCCTATGGACCATAATCAATCGTACTTTGATTTAGCAATCTACAGATGTAATACTAGAAAGATGAGATTTTCGAAATCGACAACTAATTATTACTTCTTTTTTCTTCTATTGAAAATAATAAATTTACAACATTAACACACTTTAACAAAATGAAAAAACAATAATAGTAATAATAATAATAATAATGAACTAAGTACATATATAAATAAAATATGGCCATTGCGCACAAACAACAGACAAATACAATACTGAAAAATAGGAAATTTCCCTCGCAAAGTACACATGTGCACACACATCGCCAAGAACAACCTCCTACTGAGTCAAAGTCACATAAAAGGTCAAGTCAAGGTTCGTTCATCATATTTAGTTCACATGAATGGTTCCTCAAATCGTTTGGTTTGTAGAATAAATGTAATTATATTGGAAATAATAATTGCATTTAAGGCAGTAGTATATGTTTTACTACAAAAGAGATGAAGATTTACGATTGACGAGCTATTCAGTGGAATGGTAAATATATTATTGGCATGGAGACCATGCCGTCAAATAGAGAACTACACTGAACAGTAAAAGAGGGCAGTGTAGAAAGATGTTCATTTGTTTCAAGTGCACTGATTCCACATAAACAGAATGGGTCAATAGTAGTATCATTGAAATCTGGCGATATTGAGGAAAACGCTGGTCCAGCCCATTCAAACAAAACGGTTCCAATTTGAACGAATTGCACAGTAACACAGTACGATGCAATAGCAAAAGATTATTAT
Source organism: Bythotiara depressa (assembly GCA_027564595.1). NCBI lineage: Eukaryota > Metazoa > Cnidaria > Hydrozoa > Anthoathecata > Bythotiaridae > Bythotiara > Bythotiara depressa. The sequence goes on along the minus strand of JANTOQ010335798.1, from coordinate 166 downwards.
GCACTGTATATCATAATTCCAAAGAATTTCAGGCCAATATCTCTTCTTCCTCTATTGTCTAAGATTATTGAAAAGGTGATACATGATCTGACAAAAACTCTTCTTGATGAAAACCACATATTGTACAAATATCAGTCTGGTTTTAGAACAACTTATTCTACTGATT
>JANTOQ010335687.1:0-12498 GCA_027564595.1 Bythotiara depressa | reverse complement strand
ACCTTTGAGGATTAGATAAACGATGTAAACGAAAACGATCGTTTATGTACGAACGAAATCGCTAGTTTTGGGTAAACAAAATTCGTTTTTGCAACAAAAGCAAATTTCCAGGCCTGAAATGAACTTATTTATCACTCGTTTTAAGAGGTAGCATTTACAATTGATACATACATCATCTCTAGAAAGGTTGCTTACTAAGGCAAAATGAGGTTTCCTCATGAAACAGACTATCCCACTGGAAATTAACTCAGTATTTCATGGTCTCAGCAGGCCTTTCCTTGAATAACTGTGCATGTATGCTGTAAATCACATACACAAACTGCTTTGTGTGTGCTATGACATGTGCTTTTCAAACTGTTATGTTAAAAATTCCCTTTTTATGTGTGCTTATCAATTATATACACACACAAAACATTTTGTGTGGGCATTTGTGGTCAATTTACGCAAATGTCTGCTCTTTTATTTTGTAAACCTCGTAAAATATTAGAATTTCTTGATGCTTATTTCAGATGTTACAAGAGTTCCACCAGATTCAATGAAGGCTTCAAGTTTGTTGTGTTTTCACATTTGCAAAATTAACTTAATAGCCTTTCATGTAAAATGTATTGTGTTTATTAATTTAAATTTTATATATATATTATGTAATTGTTAATATTGTTTCTTCTATTCCTTTGCCATATGCTTGGTTAAAAGTAAAAATGATACAACTGGATTTTTGCTTTATCTTTTCACAGCACCATGCTTTTTTAAATTCAATGACAATGAACGTTTATAACAGACTCAAACATATATATAGATTCATAGAAATAATCAGTAACTTGAAGATAGCTGAGTGTCACGTCACATCCACAATTTCTATAAAATAAATGTTACACTAGCTTATGTATTATTTGAATAGTAACAGTGGTGCAGAGGTGATTATTGAGCACAGGGTTGTCTCTCATAATAAAGAGACTTTCTTTTAGTTCAAAAGTAGAGCTAGTGCATGAGTTGGCCATAATACTGAAATCATCAAAACTTATGGGTGTATTTGGCTTTAGGTGCTTTTGCTGCTGTTTAAATATTGAACTCTTGTAACATTATTTATATGACTTCTTCTAATTTGTTATGCTAATTAAGTTTTTTTATATAAAATCTTAGGTCTCATCAAAATGCCAACTAAAATGTATCAAGATATTCCTTTCCCCACATATAGCCTGTGTTGAATCATTTTAGTATGCTGCAGTTGTAAGGCATGTAAGAAAAGTGATTAAAACTTGTGTGAAATTATTTTGAGGAATTAGCGAGTGGAGGTTAGTACTGAATTTAATAAAAACTTTATTTATTTATTTTCTTCTTTCCACCTTACTCGAATTTTCTTTTCTATTCAAGGATCTTTTTGTTAATAAACACCATGAAGCTAGAAATAGATATTATATGCTAATGGAGAGCACTATTTTAATGTTTGGTTTCTGGTGATATAAGTTGTTATATAAATGGCACATTTTTTTCTTGCTCATACTCATGCATAGAGATACACATGGTCAGATATTTTCTGGAAGTTTAGTTATTTTCTTTTGTTCATGGAAATACATCAGGAGATGCATTTTCCAGTGATCTAGAGCTAAACAAACTGATCCTCAGGTTGTCACTAAATATTTTCAGCCAATCAAATAACTTTTCAGATAACAAAATGTCGAATTTTGAGTCGAATTTCACTTAGGAAACATTCCTAATTAAAACTATTTTCACTTTATTTTCTTCCCATGTTCCTTGCACAGTGTATCTAATTTATGTATGGTGTTACAACTTGCACAGTGGTATTAATTTATGTATGGTGTTACAACTTGCACAGTGTAACTAATTTATGTATGGTGTTACAACTTGATGCAAGAAACTGTTATATTTTTGAGTATGAGCTCTCTGTTACCAGTTAAGTTTTGGCTGAATGATTTTTTCAGTTCAGTCTCAAGTGCTGTTGAAACCAGATGTAAAAGGAGAATCTAAAAGGCATGTTATATAACACAAAAGATATAAACTAATACCAACCAACAGACTATGTGGTCTTCTACCGACTTCAACCAACAAACTATGTGGTCTTCTACAGACTTGAACCAACAGACTATGCGGTCTTCTACCGACTTGAACCAGATATATTTGTGATACCTGTCATGATTATGGCAATAGCCTATCACATGCAGAAAAATTCCATTTGTTGATTATTTGATTATTCATCACTGATTTTGAATGTACATATATCACTCTCTCACAATAGGAGAAACATTTCTCACCTGTGAAACTCAAACTTACATATCACAAAAAGATTTAGTAAAATTATGTCAATAAGTATCATCATATTAACACTCATTAATGCTAGCAGCTATATCTACATACTATGCTCTGTGCAGTCTCTTTGATTTTCTTTCCCTCACTTTTAATGCTCAATGTAGGAGAGTCGTTGGTTTCTATGTAAATTGTAAAGTTGTGTAATGATTTGATTGTACATAGTTTTACATTAAATTGCTTTTTTCTAGTTTTATCTCACATCTTCTCTTTTTGCAATTTAGAAATTTGATAGTAAACAAAAGAAGAAGTTAAAGAAAGAACTGAATGGTATGATTTTATTTATTTACTTTATATATTATTATATGTATAAGAATTAAGTTAGTTAGGAAACCGTATATAGCATGTGATTTGATTATATATTTGATACACATTTTATTTGTTGTGTTTATATTCATCATCCATGCAGCACATTCCCTTTCCAATGTAGCTTTTTAATTTTTACGCGGAGAACATTACGACTTGCCAAATGTTATGAATTTTACCCTAGAAACAAACTATAAAATGGATTTAGGAGATCAGGAAAAGTTGTATAATAGAAAAATAGCCTGGAAAGGAATTTATATGTATCCAATTTCACTAGCTTTTATCATTCATCAACAGAGATGTAACTAGTTTTTGTATGTTTAAGCAAAAATTTGTTATTCCTTGACAGTAGTATATTATATTATATCTACAATATGTACCATGCTCCATGCATCTACTAAAATCTAGTAAATGCATAAAAACTAACTTTTTAAAGAATGCATAACTTACATGCAGAATTCATATGCTACCTGAATATGAATGAATGATTTTAATTAAGACGAATTTAAAGTATTGAAACGTAATATTAAGTAAGGTTACAATAACCATAAAATAAAAAAGTAATATTAAGTAAGGTTACAATAACCATAAAATATGGGAATTGAATTTATTCGAAGAAACCTTATAAAGAATTCCCATGAAAAATGTGTTTACTATCAAAGTAAGTAAATGCCTTAAAATTATTGGTTAAAAGTACAACCTCACGGTGGTTTTTAATTTATATATATATATATATATATTTCAAATTTCAGATATCTCCCTTACAGAAGAAAAAGAACATGCTGCAGAGGAGAGCACAAGCACAAGCAAGGGAAATGGTGTGTATTTTTTAACACGTTCAGTGTATATTTTAACACCTATTTGGGTGCGATAATCGCATGCAATGCCCATTTTGAAGAGAGTAAAAAGTTGTTTATTAATTATGCTCTCAAATAAGGGGTTTCTGAATTAAATAAAAAATGTGCCCTTTTAAAACTTTAGAGGTCAACAGTGCCCATTTTATATTATGCTCTGATTCACCAATCTGACATTTATTATAAACTTTGAATTCTGTTTAAAAACCTTCTTATTTGTATATATATACTTGTTATTTTGATACACTTTTTGACTAAATATTCAGGAATTGTAGATATACCTTTTCAATTAAAGCCTAGAGATTATTCTTTGTTTTTTATTGATCACTGTTTTGAGTTATGGGTTATATGTAACAAACCAAATTTGTTATCAGTTATCATGTTTTCAGCGGACAGCTTCTAGTGTTTTAAATGTTAACTGACATTGAGTGTATGCTTAAAAACATAAACCATGATCCAAAATTAATGGTTTTAAAATGTTCGACAACAGGCATACAGTCCTGAATAATTCATCATCATAAACAAGGAGTGTGTCTGTAAACTGAAATATATTACAAACATAAATTTATGTGGGTCACTTAGCAAAGAAGTCTACTATGATTCCCATAGTTCAAACTTACAAGAATTTTCTTTTTAACACGATAAAATAAAGTACATATATTATGAAATGCAAACTTACAAGAATTTTCTTTTTAACACGATAACATATTTTAAAGTTGAGCTTCATGTGTTGTTCGTAAAAAAATCATATAATTCTTCTAAAGTTAATTCATTTTTTATGTATTACAATTTTTAGTGAACAAAATAAAGGTAACTTACACTCACTGGTTTTTCTGGGTTTTTTATATTTTCTTTATGTATATATTTTCTTTATGTATTCATATGTATTCATTCATTTATGTATTCATAAGCAAGAAAATTTTATTCTAAAATGAATATAATGCGTTCAAAAGTAATATTAACTAAGGTTACAATAACAATAAGAATATGGGACTTGAATTTATTTACAGAAACCTTTTTAGGTCGTGGATATACTGTAAGTGTTGCCTTGCCAGGATCGATTCTTGAGAATGCACAATCACCAGAGTTGAGAACATATTTGGCTGGTCAGGTATACCAACTTTTGTCAAATTTACATGTTTCCTAAGACATACAGTAGCGATTTGCAGAAATGTATAAATAATAAATAGTAACAAATAGACAGAAGATGAAAATATTATTGAATGTATTAATAAAGGTTAGAACTAATCATTTATAATGGAGACTGTGTTGATTTGTAGAAGAGAATCTATGCTCTTGTTCACAGAGGTTCGAAAATATATTTTTGTTGTTTTTTATTCTGGCAGCTAAAGTTTAAAATAACTTTTTTTAAGGTAACCTGTATACACTTTAGCTGTTATTTCATTGCACTCTTTTCATAGCCTTTTTTAAAACCTTTTATTTCATTGGACCTTAAATAATCTTTTTTAACTTTTAAGCTGCACACACATCTAGTTTGCATAACCTTTTTGGAGTTTTTTTTCGATTGCAAAATAATATTTGGTAAAATATTACTCACCGTCCTCCTAACTCCGGAAATTCCCTTTAAGCATCTTGGGAGGAGAATGGAAGATGTTGTTAAAAATGACATAAATAGTTGGGTTTATCAGCCACATCTTTTCAATCTGCCTTTAGGAAGAGAAGTGAAATGCAGGATTAAACAAGCAGTTTTCTTTCCAATCCTTCGCTGTGTGTATTCATTATTTTTCTTCCTGTTACCTGGTAAAATGTTTGGTAAATATCCACTTTTATCGTGTGTGCAATTCACGTTGACGGTCATATGTTATAAACTGTTATAAACAAAAAACAACGGTAATACCTCAATTAAGTTTTAATAGGAATGAATGAGTAGCATACTTGATGATATCACTTCGGTGGCGTGTGATTGCTCTCCTGTTACATGCTGTAGCATACTTGATAATATCACTTCGGTGGCGTGTGATTGCTCTCCTGTTACATGCTGTATATGTTTGTAAAATGTCTGTCTTGTGTGTGTGTGTATCCAATGCATATCTTTGATTATAGGAGAGAAAAATTGTCCTGGACTTACTGATTATTTGTATTTTCAGGTGGCACGAGCCTTAGTGATTTTTAATGTTGATGAGGTTATTATATTTAACGAATCAGGAAAAAAAGCAAACGATGGTCAATTTAAAGGTGCTACGAAAGCAAGCGATCCATGTGTTCTGTTTGCAAGAATCTTGCAGTATCTAGAATGTCCACAGTATTTGAGAAAACATTTTTTTCCCGTACACCAGGACTTAAAATATGCAGGTAAGTCAGAATTAATAAAAAAAATTAAGCTTGTAACATTCTTTGTAGCTAAAGTCCTTGCATTTATTGTTTTTATATAGTGGCTTTGTGATGTTGTTTAACTTCTGCAAATTTTGAACTGTTGTTTAACTTCTGCAAATTTTGAACGAGCCTGAAAAGACGTTATATAGCAAATGGTTATCATTTGCTAAATGGTGGTTATTCTTTGCTAAAAGATGGTTAACTTTTGCTAAAAGTTTTATGTATTATCATGAGATTGCTGTGGTCAAATTTATTTTTTCGATTTTTTATTTATTTATTTCTTATAGAAAATTCCACCATGCGCGTACGTATTTTAACAAGCTACTTCATAAAAATTGTTTTATGCTTCATGAGATTTATGAACTTCTGATGCAGTCATTGCAAAAGGTTGCATACTTACAGTATGATTGTATTTGCTTCTGAACTCACAAGACAAAGAAGTGATGTTACTAGGTGGAATTCCTCTGTTAAATAAAATATATTCTTCCAAACAACACTTAAGTGTTACTGATGGATGATGAAATTTAGCTTCATATTTTTTTATATTATTATTATGTATTATTACTCGGCTGTTTATATGTTGTTGTTGTTTACATTTATTTTTTATTATTATTTTATCTGGTACACCTCGCACGCGAAGTTAATATTAAGGAGATTGTCAAATGATTTCAGGTGTTTTGAATCCACTGGACTGTCCACATCACATGCGTATTGATGATATCGAACCGTACAGGGAAGGGGTGACGCTAGACAGGCCTGTCAAAAGCGGAAATGGATCATTTGTGAATGTTGGAACAAGAAAAGAATTGAAAATTGATAAATGTTTAAAAGCTGGTGTCCGTGTGACTGTTAAACTGGGTCCCTATGATCAAGGTATGTGAATAATTTACCTTGGTACATGTATACATTATGTCGAATAACTGTTCCAATGTTAGAACAACCACAACGTGGTATATATTATTTATTTATTTATTTATTTATTTATTTGTGTGTACCTTGGTTTTTCAAACTGTGAACAGATCGAGAAAATGGTTTAAAAATTGGGAGTTCGAAAAGTTGAACTTTTTCTCGGACTGTTTGACCACAGTTTCCAAATCCAAGGAACTAAAGAAAAATTTGAATAACCCGGAAGTGTGCAAAATATAATGTTCGATAAAAAATATAGTGTTCGATAAAAATGTAGTGTTCGATAAAAATATAGTGTTCGATAAAAATATAGTGTTCGATAAAAATATAGTGTTCGATAAAACGAGATCCTACTGTATTAATTAATTCCTTAATTAAGTTATTATTTTTTATATAAGAGAGCATGGAAACGAAGAAATATCTGACAGGAAAGTTAGTGTCTCCGTCAGCACCCCGTGAGGAAGATGGATTATATTGGGGGTACAATGTTCGACTTGCCAACAGTTTTGGTGCAGTGTTTACACAGGCTCCGTATAAAGATGGCTACGACCTTACAATGGGAACTTCTGAAAGAGGCGTTTTAGTGGATGAGTTGGTTCTGCCACCATTTAAGTACGTAAATTATATACTGTAATAAAAATTTCAATGATGGGTTTTTCGCAAAACCTCTATAAGAAAATGCTTCTGATTTTTTACAAAGACAATTTTTACTTTTCAAAATTTTACTTAAAGCGATACCGTTAGTAATAAAGAACTCTCCCTCAGGGAACATTTCAGTGGGTTGCTTGGGTACATCAATTCTAGAAAGCTACTGAGGTTACCATCTTTGGTCATTCAGCGCTGCTGAAAAATTCTCACTTGGCTCAGAATTAGATGCTCTTGGGATTCCGTTTGATGTTTCGTCATAAAAATCCAGGTAGTTTTAAACACAGTGGCAAGTATAATAATGCCAAGTTTGTCATGAAATAAGAAATTATCGTTTGATGGATGCTTTAAATTGGGCCGAAAAAGTGTCAAATGATCTTTTTGGAAATGATGATATCAATTCATTGTATAGGCTGTATATGAAGTATTATTGACCAAGCCCAAAAAACGTATATGACTGGAATGTGTTACTTTTTTCTTTAATAATGTTAGGTCACGTTTCAAGAGAACTAATAAACATAAATTGGATTTTCTAGGCATTTTCTTCTAGTATTTGGTGGTTTAAAGGGACTAGAAGCTAGTTTAGAATCCGATGAAACGATTCAGGAAACAGAAGTTGGACTGTTATTCGACCACTATGTGAACGCGTGTCCCAATCAAGGAAGTCGTACAATTAGAACAGAGGTAGGTGTAGCACTTCGTAGATGCTTTAACTGTACCATAGACTAGAATAGTCGTTCTTTAAAAAATTTATGATCTACTTATATCGAAAAAAAGTTTCCGTAAATCTGATTCCGGCTCATCTCCTACCGGCTTATAAAAAAAGAAACGACTAATTTATTCTAGATGTATTCCACAGTGAGCTCGTAGTAAAAACTATGTGATGTCTATGTGTTGTGTTTGTGTGCCACAAAGCGATGTCAGTAACACAATATGTGGATGTACTCGTGTGGTGGAGTCTTGTACTATGTACATGTTTGTAAGACCCGCAACTCGAAGCTTACGAAAAATATGATGCTTTAGTATAATGTCCAGCAGTATGCGACATTTCTATTGTTGATATATGATCAAATGTATTTTCTTCGTCTTTTTAGGAAGCTGTCCTAATAACGTTATCTGCTTTGAGACCGAAAGTGTTCAAAGTGGCGTGAACGTAATGTAATGGAACGTGATAGGAGCCTCGAATGTGTAGTTACCATACCGTGCGAATCTGTATCCTTCACCCGATTATATCATGTTCAGATGTAATGGACGTGAAGATATTACCAGCTACTTGGTGCGTCCTCTTTCCAATGCTCAATATTGAGATCGTACGAAAGAACCATTGAAAGGAAATGTCTGATTGCATAACATAAATTCTTAAATTGTAAATTATTTAATTTGATATGATCAACATCCATCGCTAGTTGCCGTGTAGTTTGTTAAACAATGTATACGCTTCTTCTCTCAATATACGCTTCTCTCAATTAACCAAGTCCTCATATAGTTAAACGGATTTTATTGGAAAACTGAAGATATATGACGGGCACCCTGTATACAAAAACATGCTCGTTATATGGATATGTTCATTTCTGCTTTTGTAAGCGCGTACCATAAATAAAAATAGATAGTAATAAACATTTGCACCAAAACTGGTATAAAAAGTATAAAAATTTAGCCATTGTGACCAGTAACTTTATTAGTCGTAAACAAATCTATCTACAGTTTTGCAGGCTGCTGAATAACTAAAATGAAAATCTTTGTATTGGTGGGGAACGTAGACACATACAGAAATAACAGTTCCCGAAGCAGGTTGACTGGGAAAATATGAATCGGTTTAATAAGAGCATGCTTTATTTTCCAATATGTCTCTGGTTCAAGAGAACAAAAGTGACATTCAATGACACGTGTTTTAAAATAAGGACACTAATAATAACCTGAAAGAATTCACCCTAAAGATTTTATTTTTTGCTTTATTTTCCCATTATGAGCAATCTTCAGATTGGATGGAGAAGTTACAATAAGAAAAAGAAAATTCGTGAAAATCCCCAGTACACTTAAAGTCCATGGCATCGTTTTATCCAGCCAGTATAACAAATATCCATTCACTCATATGGTGCGTACTATTTGCGTGGTATTTCAATTGTACGGTGTACGATTACCACAGATCGCATAGAAACCACAGATTGTCATCAAGAAACTCTTACTCGAAGATAACAACATCTGCAATATGTATGAGCATCGAAAGTTGAGGAGGTAGAATGGACTATTTTGGGTATGGCATGCCGGTAAATTTTAGTTTCTTCATCAACGACATCGACCGCAGTATCGTTTTCCAATCATCACTTTAAATTTTTGACCGGATAACGACTGATGACAGTTGTCGCATGCGAAGCAATTGTGATGATAATATTTTCCTTGATATATCAGAAAGTTGATATCGTTGCCGTCTATTTGTCTTTTACAGCCACTGCACTGATACGCGTTATAATCTTTGTAACATTGTTCATCGAAGAAACGACCGTCGTCCACGTGGAATGATACTCCTGAAACAATTTTATCAAAAAAAAATTTTATTTTATTATAATATTACTGGACGAGGTGCCGATTTCACCAAAATAAAGAGGAGGAATTTATATAAATATATGATCAAAACATACAAATTGAAAGAATAAACTATATATATATAATATCTACAATCCTTCACAAATATTTGAGACTTTTTTGCGGTTTTAGGCCCCTTCAATATTCCCTCGCTATTCTTCATTCATTAATTTCCCATTTCAAGACCGAAATATCCCATTCCGAGATACACCCTCCCTTATGCAACCGTGCTGTAGAATCACAGTCGCTTAACTTCCAAAGTACGAAAGATCGGCACGTCTTAAGTCAACAATCAATCTGAAAAAGTTTAAGTAATTCTTTATTAACGCTTCATTACTTGTGGAATTCATTTTGATTATTTTGGCGCCTTGTCTCAGCATATTATATGTATGATTGTAGTAGATTCGTGCTGACGTGAGCACGGTGCCTCATTTGCCTCAGAATTGCACAGCTCGATGAATTTCTTTGGCATTTTCCATGAAAAGACATTGTGGTCTTCGATCCTTTGATGTTTTCCATCTATATCTGCTCCCAATTCTCCTGTTTTGTGTGCTTTTAAAAAATAAGAAATTAAACGGGAATTGAGTTAAAATCGTAAACATTCATCCTATTTTATTTCAAAGATAGCCAAACTATATTTCTCTAATCCGTTAGTAGGCTGTTGATGCTCGGGTGCACACAGGGTTTCTAAGAAGATAAACCAAACTACGTGTTATAATTATCTTTAGATTCTATACTGCGTTACTTGCTTACCTTCCAAAGACTTTTTACAAGTGTTACACGTAAAACATTCACTATGATAGACTTTTCCTTTGTAGCTTTGTTTCCCGGATTTGACGAGAGTTTTACATCGAGCACATTTCTAAAAATGAGAAAACGTGTCAATTGTTTCTTAGAAGTAAATTGTACGTACAACGATCATTCACAAAACAATTCAAAAATAGGAAGAGAACGTGTCATCACAACCACCACCAATAAAACAAATTCTCAACACAACAACCTATCCGGGACCGTGTTTTTCCTTTTCGATAGATTTGCCGGAAAGGAAAAACGGCCCTGGATACGAGGTTTTCCGCACACAAAAATATTTTCTAATATCTGCATTTGAAATGCTCTGTTGTTGTTGTTGTTGTTGTTGCTCCTCTTGCGAACATATAATCAGTTACACCAACCTCCAGTATCGACAAGTCAAACATTTAGATACAGAATTATAATCTATTTGAAATACTTAGAGAAAAACATAACAGCTACTTACATTTCCTTGCAGGACAACATAACATTGTTCATCGTACAACTTTCCCCCTTCTTCGTGAAATTTAACACCTATAACACAACAACATTATCACACCAGAAAAGGGATTCAGATTAATGCTTTACATGTTAGGGGGAAGTTCTGAAATAATTGATTTGTTAGATTTCACTCTACTGGATCCTAATAACAACAAAACTCTGGAAATTATTTTCTGGTATGTTATTCTTGTATTTTATTGTTATACCCCCTCGTGAGGAGCCGCTTTATAACATCCTTGTGAGAAGCGAGAAACAGTGATATTAGTCACATAATTGACGTTGAGTTTAGTTATTACTTACCCCCTGACAAGGATTTCTTGCACATCTCGCAATAGAAACATTTAGGATGGTATTGTTTTTCCTGGTATCTTACTTTTTCATCGTGAATCAGCCCTAAACACTTCCAGCATTTCTATAAAACAAAGCAATTGTTTATTGATTCATTGCCTCCAAAGAACAATATTCCCAGTTTAACGAAGAGACCTGTTTCAAATTCAAAACAAGAAAATATATAAACGTCTTTTCCATATTCTGAATATTAGAAAAGTTTTCTTTTTTGGAATTATTTAGAGATATCACCTTTCTACTAAATAGACAATCTTTTACAAAAATATCAAATTTGTATGTTAACCCTTAGACTCAGAAAGACGTGTTTTTGGTACCATTTGTTACAGGGATTATATCTCGCGAACGGAACGTGTGCAGGAAATAAAAGTCAGTGCACGTTATAAAAATTTCTGTTCACAGAATATTTAGCTAAAAAAATTTTTTTCGCAATAACTAATTATTGGGAGGATGTATAGGCTTGAAAGTAAATGATAACATTTAAACTTTGTATTTGCGAAACAAGTAAATTTTCTATTTACGAAACAAGTAACATTTTCGTATTTTATGGTTAATAATAGGCTTCATGTAGGAAGAAAGTGGCCGTAGAAACACCCTCGTTCCCAGAGCTTTTTTTACTTTTTGCTATGAAGGAGGAAAGAGATATTTTAAGGAGCGGTTATGGTTGTTCAAATGGTGCAAAATTCAAGCTTGTCACCCATTCATATTCAAGACCCGACCATTCATATTCAAGCGTCTTCCATTCTGTTCAAATGGTGCAAAATTCAAGCTATCCATTCATATTCATGACCCTACCGTTCATATTCAAGGTCTGGTTATTCATATTCAAGGTATGATTATTCACATTCAAGGTCCAGTTATTCATATTCACGGTCTGGTTATTCATATTCACGGTCTGGTTATACATATCGGT
>JANTOQ010335576.1:0-12498 GCA_027564595.1 Bythotiara depressa | reverse complement strand
ATTTGAGCCAGGCTGATGTAGGCAACCCAATATTCCACCTAGAACTTGCAAATATAAATTTATAGACAGCTAGTCGTTTCTTTTAATAATAATCTTTCATAATCTTAACTTAGGTCCAACTTGGGGTGTGGATAAAAACGCCGAAGCCCTTTTTAAAGCAACAGTACTCAAAAGCCTTGGCATGGCCGGAGAAATGCATTGCAGGTCAATATCACTACCATTTATCAGTTCTGGTATATATTCACGTACATATGCTGACTCGATATCATCAGTGAAAATTATATGCAATGGTAAGTTTTTTATTCTTACTTATTAAACACTTGATAAAAAACAATCAATAATCTTAAAAAAGACAGCTTTTGCACAATTCAGGAAATAACACTGGCAAACCTTTGATAAAAATGGTTACTTACTGCTTGCTTTCATCTTGTATCTTTCACGAAAACAGGATATCAAAATCCAACAATACACGATGCTTTACATATTTTATTATACAAACTTGTATACATATCTATTTTAGCTATCTCCCAGTTTGCAAATCACACAGAAAAGACAAGCCTAGAAATAATTCGATTGGTTGGCATTGATAAAAAATTAACTGACACTGCGATAAGGATTGTTAAACGATGGTCAAAATAATGAACGAACAGCAAACAAAAAATCTGTATATTTTATCAGTAAAAAATATATAGTAAATATCTTTTTTTTCCTCATTATTGTTAAGCCTCAACGTACTGTCTGCGTTTCCGAGCATTGATTTTCAATTTTCTTTTTTTTGTGAGAAATATTGGAAAAGAAGTATAATTTCTGTCTCAACGGAATTCCTGAGGTACTGCGCATGAGCCAAATTTGTGCAGAATCAGGAGAATTACAAAATTCAAATTTACGTACGATACCTTCCCCATAGCCTGTTATCTGCGTTTCTGGAGTTGTTTTTCTTGCTGCTCTCTACCGTTGTGACTAAACGATCACCAAACGTTCAGATGCATATTCGCCTGAAATAGCGTATTTGTGTTTGCGCCAAATTATGACGTCATAAGTGATGTTAGAGAATATTTTTTTCTCATTTCTGTTAAGTCTCAAGGTGTTGTCAGCGTTTCTGAGTTTAAAGTGGTCAGATATCGAATATGCATCTAATATGAATATGCATCTGCGAATATGCATCCAGGAAAATGTTCATAATATTTTTCCCCTGTTAGAAGTATAAAAATTAATTTTCTTTCATTGGAAAAGGTAGGATACATATATTTTCTGACTTTTTTTCCACCATTTTATTGTGTCTGTTAACAAAGAACTTAATCGACAAACTAATCTCTTTTTGAAAATTCATTACGTATTTTAAAAGTATTTTGAAATTTAAATGCATTAGTTAATCATATTAAACAACTTTGTTTCCTGTTAAATGACGCAAAGTAAATTTACGTTTCCTTGCTGTGATAAAATTCTTTATATATATATGATCCAGCATGTGGCGGAAGCCTAAGAGTTTTTCAAGAAAAAGTTAGTTTCTTCAAAATAATAAATTTCTCAGGCCAATTAAGCTAACTACTACACTTATTTGTGTATTTCTAGCATGGTTTATTGAATACGTTAGAGACTCAGTGTGTTTTCTCGTATATAGGCATGTATGTTAAAAGTGCTATTAGTAGTATCTATGGAAACGGAATACAAAATGCTTATGTTTTCACTATAGGCTTCACTACTTGCGAAATATATACCTCAAATAAGTTTACTTGCCATAATGTCATGCCATTTCATATGTGTATTGGACGCAGATACTTGTTTGATATAGGAAGAAAGGACTTGCAGAAAATCTGAAATGGCTCGTAAAATTATTTTATTTTTGGTACCGATTGTAATTTTGTGCCTACCAGGTATGTTGTTGTACTTATATTTTCAACTTTGTAAAACACACGTCAGTGTGTCGATTAAATTTCCAGGTTTTGTCAATAAGGTAACCCGTCAACCGATAATGTAATCCAAATTATTAGATCATTGTTATCATAATGTTTATCTTCTATCTGCTTTGACAGGGCTATGTGGAACACCATATTTCTTTTTACAAGAGTATGACCTACGTATCTTCCGAAAATTTGCACAATCTACTTTAACATTTAGCCGTGAGGGGTTAAAAGCTTTTTGATATGATAATGACCATATTAATTTAGGTTTGAATTTATTTACACAGAAAGCGAACATACCTACTTACAATATCAGCCCATCCAAACAGACAAGTTTTATTAGATTTTGTAAATGATAGTTAACATGTTAACAGTTTTCTAGTATGTCTAGCGTAACACACTACAAGCGAACCACCAACGAGAAAAAGTATAGTGGATAAATGACCTTTGTTTTCGAATGTATCAACCACTGATAATAGGAAGACCTATTTTATAACAGACAGTAGAAAACGACTAAAACAACGCGTGTCAATGAGCTAAAATTTATTTAGGTGAGTATTAATTAAAATTCATCATTTGCTGTCTCTTCTGATCTCTTACTTGAACAATTGTCCGTGTAAATTACTTCACGGGATTTTCATCATTTTAAAAATGGTGAAGACTTAAGCTTGTCACAAACACATATGAGAGAAGAGAATCTTTTATTTTGAAGAAATGTTTATTTATTTTATAACTATAAGAAGAGTGGACAGTGGAGATTTGGTTTTGCTAAGGTGTTTCAGAAAGGTGGGTTTGTCATTGTACTTGCAGAACATTTATCAAATGAATTTAGCAGTGTTTAAGTTTATTCCAAACCAAAACTTTAAAACGCGTATATCGAGTTAATTTCATAAATAGGAGAGTCAGGAGAATATTATTATTCCCAAAATATGAATAAAGCGTATTAAAAATAAATATTTCGTACATTTTACCACGGATAGGCAAATGACATGCTGGTCTATAATCTAGAAAGTTTTTACTATTGTTCTTATGAATAAGAGAAACGTTAGTACTTTTTATTTTCCAGGAGATATCCTTGTTGTCAGTTAAATTTCAAAAATTATCTCTAACAAAAGTGTGAGAACTTTGGAAAGATGAGCTGTTCTGAAAACCATATTTTCTTTCCTGGCAAAATGAGCTGTTCTGAACACAAAGTTTTCCTTTGCTGGAAAATTGAGCTGATTTACGAAGAAAATCTATTTTTCCTGGTAAATTGAGCAGTCTTATGAGTGGTTAATTTCCATACGTCCTGGAAAAATGAACTGCTCTAGGAGAAACCACCTCGTTTCCTAGAAAAAAAGATATGTTCTAAGGGAAAATAGCCACTCTTCCTTAGAAAATATTTTAAGAGAAATTGGATCGCTTCCTGACAGAAGGTGTTCTAAGGGAAATAGGAACGCTTCCTGGGAAAAAGAGGTGTTCTAAGGAAACCTCAATTATCCTCTTCATTTAATTCAAGATCGTATATCCTGGCAGTTAAGAACACTTGTTGTCTTAGAACAGCTCTGCTGGCTGCTTCTGGATCCTGATCACAAATTTTGATCAAACTAATTCTGTCCCATCTATGTGCCATTTTTATGATTTAGAGATCGTATGATTGATAGAATACTATTCTCGTGTATATTTAGTTCATCCAATGAAGAATTGATCTCATGAATAAATGGACGTAGGAATAATGTGTTTATGTGTACACTGATTAGCAACATAATTATTAAACTACTTTATTTTTTCATTAATGTCCGAAATTCACCATCACAATTAATAGGTGGTAGATAGGAATCTTTTTCGTATTTAGAAATTTATTAATTTATTACGAAGGTCAAAAATATATTTGTTTTGTTTTGTTAATTTTTACTATGGAAATAAATGTCATAGTTACATCTCAATTCCCGTGTTGCATTCACAATGGAGTAGCTCATTGATATATATAGATATATATTTATAGTTAGAAAACGTCTCCATGGCTATGTAGGAGTTCCTTTGCAGTTAGTAGCTTATTATTAATCTCTTTTTAATTTTTTGTATTGCATCTTTCTATAAAAATAAAAACCATTTTCATCCATCAATCACGTTTTGAGTATATTAATCAAATTTGCTAAGTGAGATTCTAATAAGTATTATGCCACGATATTCTTAATTAACACTTCATTGTGTTATAACTAAAAAAAGGCACGGCTCCTGTCAATCATCTTTAGAAAATAAATTTATTGGATCAAATTGTTTAGACTAAATTATAATTGGTTCTTCTAATATTCAATAAGAAAATGAATGGATTTTAAAACAATGAATGAAATTAAAATTTATATATAATATAAAGTAATTAGAGAAGTTGTAAAACGGGGGTAAAAATACACTGACTTTGAATTTAGATTCACTGCTAAATTAGGTACACGAAGAAAGAAAACAAAATGAATGATATATAAGGTGGCGGAGTAATTACATTGGATAAGGAACGCGATAATATTAAATTAGAAATCAAGTGGCAATTAAGAACCTTGTATATAATACGTTTATATAATTTGTTTTTAAAATAGTTTTGTTTTGATGTTTGAAGTTTCTTTTTCTTTCTAATAAGAATATTTTTGTTTCTAATTGTTGTATTTATTATAAAAAGGTCGCCTATGAGTCTATGATTGGATTCTAATACAATGGAAGAAATTAAAATTTATATAGAATAGAAAATAATTAGCGAAAATGTAAAACGGGGGTATAAATACAGTGACTTTGAAATTGGATTCACTGCTAAATTAGATCAGGGATACATAAGAGCGAATTAGATAGAGGAAGGAAGAAAACCAAATGGATAATATGATTGCAACAAGGAACACGATAATAGTAAATTAGAAATCAAATTGTAATTAAGAACCTTGTTTATAGTACGTTTACATAATTGTTGTATTTATTAAAAATAACTTTGCACATATATACTTGGGACCAATACAAAACGTTTGGTCAAAAAATCACTGTGCTGATGACATCATCAAACACATTTTTGCCTATTTGTCATCAAGAAATTTGAAACCGACTTTAAACGTTCTAAAATAAGCCTGGGCGTGTTTTATTAAATAGAATTAGCTTATTTGAC
This sequence comes from Bythotiara depressa, assembly GCA_027564595.1. NCBI lineage: Eukaryota > Metazoa > Cnidaria > Hydrozoa > Anthoathecata > Bythotiaridae > Bythotiara > Bythotiara depressa. The sequence goes on along the minus strand of JANTOQ010335576.1, from coordinate 7,473 downwards.
TTCCATTTCTGATTTCTAAACAAAATTATCTTTCCAACGGTATATAATATCATGACGTCAAAACCTGCTGAGGATCTAATCCCAACGGAAGAAGCATTATTCCAAGTACTAAAAATTTTTCACCATTTTGTTTCCAATTAAATTTTAGAAAAAGTCACAAAAATTCAGCCCATTTGCACCAGTGGTTCAAAAGATATTTTTGAAAAAATGACAGGGGGAGGATTCCGCCCCCCTCCCCCTAGGCTGAATAGGGCTAAACTTATTCCACATTTAAAATAATTGTTTTGCGTCACGGGGGTAACATTAAGAGGTAAATCCTCCCCAAAATTCAAAATTATTCTTTATGATTCTAACTCAAAAGTTAGCGCTGATTTCGAATTTGAAAGCTGTTTACGTTATAAAGCTTTGGTTTTTAAATATTCAGATTTTTTTACTGCCAAAGTTTTCTTTCCTAGCAACGTGCATAGCAACAGAGATACAATCTTACGTACATGGCCCCAAAATATCCTAAGTGCAATTCTGGTAGTTTTGCGCATCACATCTATATATCTACTTTACTTTTGCGGTCTTTAGTGTCATTAGCTGGAGGTCATGGAGCATTTTCTTCTCTATGATCAACTTCGAACTGTAGACATCAACAAGCAGAATAATTTGAGAAAGTGTAAAATTGGGTAAACATTGCAGTGTAAAACAAAGAACAAATGTATATAAGAAGAGGAGAGGATTTAATAGAAAGAAATCAGATGTAAACATGTTAAAAATGTTCATCTTAGCTACCCAGGGGCTAGCCTAGCTCTAAATGTTCTTGGCTGCTGTGTGGTAAATTAATGTAGATAGCTGGCTAATAATAATTTTGTAATAGCTAATTTGAAATTGACTTTTCTACAAAATCTGTATCATTACAAATAGTTCAACACTTTTTGAGGACGCTTCCACACCCCAAAAGAAAGTGACAGAATAATAATAAATATAGAGCTATAGAGTTTCGTTTGATAGCTACCACCTTTGTGTATGCGGTTGTATCCAGAACGTGAACACTCTGTCCCTTGGCGATAGACTTTCAAAGAAACAAGGACCAGTATCATTTATTAAATGTTGATTTGTAAATATATATACATGTGAATGAATTCCATTCATCATCAGTGTCATGGTAGGAAGTGGATTTGATGTTAATTCATTGTGGAATTCAGACAACACAGGGACCCAATAAGTCAGGTTATGTGACTTTTAACAAGTGTATCACAACCCCAAGGAATGCAAGTCTTACACACAGAGTGGATGCACCGACGTTCAAGTGCCCAGCGCTTCTTGTTATAAATTCAACCCATCCTCGCGATGGGACTTGTTTTTGGAAGTCCGTGTGGACTAACCTTGCATTAAGAAATGCGTCGTCGTTTAATGAGAATGAGATTTCTAGACGCATGGTATTTTTTATGTACGTATTGAAGCTGTTACTCTTGGTTTTGATAACGGTATCATTTTCTGAGTTGCTATGTTTTTCCTGCGTCGTCATTCGGTACATTCTTTTCCATAGAAGCGTATTTATACACGTGCTGCAACAATACCATAGCGAGTCGGTAAAGCTGTCAGGGTTTGATTTGTTTAACAATGTTTTGTTCTCTAATTTTCTTAGGTACTATGACTGGGTACTTTACATTATAGGGTAGAGGAGTGCATACTGCAAACACCAATCACATCTAATCAATCCATCTTAATCTATTCTTGGTGTCAGTGGAAGCAATGTACTACTTTCATTCCTTATGTGGGTAAATCGTCTGGATGGGGAAAGTTTCTAATACGATTTTCAATCCACCATAAATCATTCATACTGTCGGACCAGATGTTTACTGACTGCCGTAACGTTTGAAAAATGTATGCTCTTATATGGGGACCTATTTTGGTTATTCTTAATTCAAATCTCAGGATGCCGATATTTCCGTTACAAGTTTTACTGTTATTGATCCATTTTCAAATATATATTTTGTGTAGGTAACCGCTACAAATGAATCTCGGGAAGCATCTATAAAATCTAATAAAACAAATAATTTCTTAATGCAGCTTCAATGAATGTTTAGCATAAGAACGAAAGTATTTGACATATTTTATCTGGCTGCTTAAACCGCTATAGATATAAAAAACATAATAACTGTATAACTATGTCACCATTAAGCTAATCCAGTATGTATCCATACAATGGATGTAAATATGTTAAAATATAATCCAGTTCAGGAATATCTCAGAAATGTAAAAACTTATTACATGACCCTGATCGACAAAAAAGGATAATAATCAAATCAATCCAAATGTATTCTATTGTCATGCACTAAAAAAATATTCACTTTTATACACGTGAACTTACAAGTACGTTTTTCAAACTTGGCAGGGACCAGTGTTATAGTTCTAAAAAACCTAGGAGTTAAAAATATTGAGGATTTCCCATGAGTGTTTCGTATATGTCAATGTTCTAATAACGGAGTTTCTACGTAAAAAAATACGCCGTCGACAGCAAATATCTGTAGCAACATAGCAGTAAAACCAAAAAAACCATAAACCATAAAAACAAAAATTACAACAAAATAGAAATTTATAGATATAAGTATATATACGCATTTTCAGATGACTGTTATTTCCTCTGAGTTAAATATTTCCCGCCGAAAATCTGTAATTTGATATCATGTCTATATTTTAGATGCGTAGATATACCGTTCTAGATAGACTATCTATTATACATTTCTCATGGAAAACGTTTATGAAGAGCAAATGACCAGTTTTACCAACTTCCTCCCCTTGTTTCTAATACGCAACCTCCAAAGAAAACAAAAAGCAAATTAACGATATTTATAAGATTATTTTACGGGGAAAACATTTAAGTATTAAAGGAATGGGTGTTTAAACTTCGTCGCAGCTTTTCATAAAGATCGAGTTGTGTGCTCTTGGTTTATATTCCAAATCCCGCTTACTAATTCTCCTTATCTTTATTTCCAAGATTTACTTTACCGCGAATGTTTTTTGGCGGAAGTTAAAATGCTCATTTCTTCTAGTTTGCAACAAAGCTTTTTAATGGCCCTTTGTTAAGAACTTTTTGAACAATTTCCAACCTGCGTACTCCTTCCCGCGTTTATTAGATTCAACTGAATTTTACAACGCACTCATTCCCACTACTGTCTCTCAGGGACTTAATGGTATCTGTGTCTTTCTTGGGATCTAGGATTTCTTATATATTAGTAAGTGAACTCGAAACAAGTCAGAGCTTTTTGTCGAAAATGGCTAGTATTGTAATTTGCGTTTTTGTAATATGTGAATTAAACACGATAAAAACCGGAGGAATCAAGTGTGATTTAGACATGTTTTATATCACTTCAGTATGTAGGTAATCTCTACGCTGGATTATTGCAATTCAAATTCAGATATTTTATTTCCTGTCTGAGTTTCCAATAATTCACCTAGCTATATATTGCGACAAACAACCAAGATAACCAAATTATATATAAATTAAGTATATAAAGTTCTACAAATTTAAAGTTTTTGGACGGCTGATAGACCCCCGTTTGACTGTGGTCACCTTTGGGGCACGCGATCTCATAACACAAGCACCTATGTAAAATAAGAAACATTTTCAGCTTTCTCGATACTGTCGACCCAATTCTCACTTTAAGTTTAAAGTCAAGGTCTAGCCACAAAATGGGCCCTTAATCGAATACATTTAAAATATTTAGCGAGGAATTATGCGGGATACATATAGCACCAGAATGAAAAGGAGATGTTTGTATAATTGTGGCTTGTTTATGAATTCCCAAAAAATATTCCAAAATATATGCCACGATTTGTTATCTAGTCATGGCCGTAATATAACCATATTTTATAATTACTTCATTCGAATTCTTGCTTTTGTAAATGACATACTTACAAAAAATAAAATGAAGTAGCGAGCCATAATTATTAACTCCGTTCCCCCGTCATTGGTATGTTTACGTACCACAAAATTACCTCATCATGTGGAGCAGAATCCTTTCTGATCTTTTTTAATATGTGAACATGTAAATAATTATATCAGTATGATTTATTTCTCATGTTAGCAACTGCTGCTCTTGCTGCTCTTGGTGACTGCAATTTTGAACAAAATAATTGTGGATGGCATACAGATACTACCGGAATCTGGGATATTTCAAGCAACACTCCAACACCATCCACGGGTCCTATTAAAGATCATACTACAGGTATTTAATCAACTTATGAGAGTAAAAAAATAATATTAATAATATACAGCATGGGAAATGATTTAATTTCTGTTGATATGAGTTATGTTAATCCTAACATACGTATTTTCGTTTTATTAACTATGAGATACGGAAAATATAGGTCTATTATAACCGTCCGTGCCTAGCAACACAATATGGTACCTAGCTATTTATGGAAACAAAGAAAATAATTTGTAAGCATTCAAGCAAGAACAACAAAGTTTCAATCCTAAAGAGTACGAAACTGGCGGACTTAGTTGTTCAGTTCATGTCTACGAGTTCTTCACAGGCAGAAGACAGGTATGTAAGAACATGTCTCAGCATTCTTAAAAACGATCATACAAGAACAATATCTGGTATTTGGACCGTACGCTTAGTAAATTTATGAAGAATACATGTTGTGTCATTCGGCTGGAAGTTGATCAAAGTTTGCTAACAATGTAGCTTGAAAAACGTGTGTACCTTGCTGAATAACGATGTACAACTGATACACGTTTCACAAGTGTTCATAAACACATGGAGCTGGATTCATTTTTTGTGGAGCTAATATATCATACTGTGTTTTATCGTAAATGTAAACTGCAAGAAAAGCAGGAATCCCATGAACGCTTCTTTGAAAGCGAGGATACATTGTAAACTAATTATTTGTATAAAAGTTAAACTATATCGTTTGAATATGCTAAATGTAGGTCGATCTTTTATTCTTTTGGGTGCTTTCCATGACCTAAAACCAGTTAATAAATACAATAATGACTGTTTGGTATATTCTGTACTGAAAATATCGCCCTCAGTCATCGTAACGCCCTTGCAATTTCGGGCGTCACTTCGACCTTGGGCGATATTTCCTGGTAAATAATGTATCAAACAATTATTATTGTACTAATATTGACAGGTAAAATTTAATTCAGGGTTACTTATTATAAAGAATTATAATTGTATTTCAGGTCATGGTAAATTTCTATACTTTGAAGCTAGTGATCTTACCGCTGGTGAAAAAGCTGCCATCATTTCCAATGCGAAAAATTCCGGTAATCATGTTAATCAATGCGTATCATTTCATCTCTCCATGTATACAATGTTTCAAGAACATATGGGTTCTTTAGATGTATCGTTATGGCAATATCCTTGTCACACCCTCACACATGTTTACCATCAAAGTGGAGTACTGACATCGAATAACACGCATTGGGAAAAGATCAACCTGGACGTGAAAGTTACTGCCAAACAGTCATTTGCTGTACGCGTGATAATTTGTTTACAATTATTGTTAAGAGTCTACGAAGATGAGTACAGGCCAATAGCGTTTTTACAAATGAGTACAAGAAATTTCCTTACTAATCAAATTAAATGACCAAGATGACTAAGATTGCTAAGATGACTTTGCAACAAAATTAAGTAATCCACATTTAGGATCCAAAGCTTATCGGTCTATATTTCACAAATTCTTACTAAATAAGAATTTTGCTTTTAATTCCACGTATTTTAGTTAATAATTAATTTTATTACGGATAATTGCGATTATGTGATTATTGATTTTCTGTGGTTTTAATAAAATTAAAGACAATAAACACTTCTAGACGCTTCCCACAGGTTAAATGCATTTGATTCATTTTCTACCGGGTAAGAACCCAATATAAGGGCAATAATGTGACAGATGGTGGTTACTTTGCTTGGCTCAATTTGTAATTTATTTACAACTACGCCACAATATATAAATTTAAGAGTTAATTTGTGATAATCTATTTTCAGATATTATTTCGTGCAACGAGAGGTTCTGGATATAGCTCTGACATTGCAATTGATGATGTAACATTTGCTGATGGTCAATGTTCTGCTAAAGGTGAGAGAAGACATTCATGTTTATTTAAAAAAGATACTCTCAAATACATTCAGTTATATAGTCACATTCACCTCTAGTGTTAACCTTATGTAACCTGTTGTAATTCCATTTCAAAGTAATTATTGTTGTGCGTCAAGTGAAGGTATTAAAGGGTAACTTTAAAACAATTAATTTATGAAATATTCTACTAAAGGAATTTGTGTAAAAAATAACACACAAGAATGGGTCGATGAAGAAATCGTTGCAGGAATCAGAATTAGAGACAAATACTTTCGAAAATTTAAAAACGACTAGACTATATAAAGATGATCTAAAATACAGAAAAGCGCGCAATATATTACAAGACAAAATAAAAAAGAAGAAAATAGATTTGTCAAGCTTAAGGTAAACCAAAATATAGCTAAACCAAAAGAGTTATGGAAATGTTTAAAATCATTAGGATTGGAACCTAAGAAATTTGTCTAAAGAAAAGTGATGATATCTCATTTAACCCTAAAACTAGCGCCGAGATCTTTAAATCTCTTTTTGCAAATCTCTCAAAAGACCTAGTTGAAAAACTTCCTATCCCAACAAACAAATTTCGAATGAAAAGGTTCAAGGAATACTATAAATCTCTTAATTTGGAAAATAACAATTTCCGTTTGGAACCAACAATAGAAAAAATAGTACTAAAGTTACTTGGAAAATTAAATCCTGACAAGCAGTAGCTATTGATAATATGTCAGGAAAATACCTTAAAGATGGTGCTACAATTTTATCCAAACCAATTACAACTTTGCAATCTGTGAATTAGATTTTCCATTTCCAAGAAAATTGCAAGATTGCAAAATAAAAACCTATATACAAAAAGCAATTAAATCTTGAACCTAAATATTATAGAAAGATACCACTCCTACCTATTGTATCTAAAGTATTTGAAAAAGTAATACACCTTCAGACGCAAAAATATCTGCATGACTTTAACATTTTGTATAATTATCAATCTGGTTTTAGAACAAAACACTACCCAGATACATGCCTTTTTTGGCTAAATGATAAAATCTCTTAAGGATTTTATTAAGGTCAATTGATTGGCATGATCCTTATCGATCTACAAAAGGCGTTTGATACAATAGATCATGATATTCTTCTAATGAAATTTAAATATTTAGGTTTCAGCGAAAAAACATTTATGTGGTATAAATCATAATTAGATAAAATAACATTCCTTGTTAACATTGAAAAATAATATTATAATCCAGGAAATCTTTTATGTGGTGTACCACAGGGATCTAGCTTAGGTCCACTTATATTTATTTTACATATGAATGATATTTCGCAATCAGTTAATTGCGACCTTCTTCTTTATGCAGATGACTCGTGCTTGGTTTTCACTGACAAAAGCCTAAAATCAAT
>JANTOQ010335465.1:0-12499 GCA_027564595.1 Bythotiara depressa | reverse complement strand
TATCTGCAAAGGGGAGTGAAATAAACGGACAAATCATTATTGCAAACATTATAAAAAAACAGCTGTCCTGCAACACAGAATGTTTAATTTGTTAATCTGAAATAGGCTTATGTTCTTCGTGAAAACCATATAGCTAAATGATGCTAATGAAACAGAAATAAATAAGAATAATATAAATCATTGCTTATAACAGTAAAGTAAACACGTTGGACAGAAACAAATAATTCTACATGAAATAAGCAAAGATTCAGGGAGTTTAATTTATCGTTATAGAGGGTTTTGGAAATACCTTAGGAATGTACGACGTGGTTGAATTCAATATCCTTATCAAAACACCTTGTTTTGACTCATGTAATGTCTATCATGAAAGCTTACACTCAAAGGTTTAAGATGTTTAACTTTGAAACATTTAGGAGCATGGGCAGTGTTCCAAAACGACGGTTTACTGTTGAAACACTTACTGCGTCCAAATGACGCATTACGCTGCATCCAAGTGTAAAACAAATTCCACACTAAGCTTGGTATAGCAGGTGTTTCAGATTTAAAGTAAATTGTTTCAGTGTTGAAACATATAATGCATAGCATAATTGGCGTTGGAATTTAGCGATGTGCGTTGGAAGATAGTAGCGTGCATACTTGCGGGAAGAGATTTCCGCGAGTGACTGACTTTCTTTATATTTCTCGGATACTTATTTTTGTAAATGGGCAAAGAAGTAAGACATACAAAGCAATTGCATGAATAAAAAGAAACCCATTTTAATTATTTTCTGCGATTATGCAGAAAAACGGGGAGAAAAACTCTAGAGACCCTAGAGTAAGCATACCCAAATATTTCGCGAGCACAAAATTTTCGCACATCCGATGAAAACTTTCTCAAAAGCCGCTCGAATTCGTCATCATGTACTTCTTACTGTATTTCAATGTCTGAGTGCGCATTCTGAAACCCGCATTTACGAAAACAGTTCATGATTGTTTGTTCTAAAGATTCAGCCCATGCTTTTTGAACCCAAGATATAGCCTTTAGAATATCAACATCCTGAGTTATCTCAAATACTGTCTTCCCATCATCTGTCCTTGAAATCACGAACTTCAGAAGACACTTCCTGTATTTAACTTTAAAGTTCCTGATAATACCAGCATCAAGTGGTTGGATCCATGATATAGTGTTCTTAGGAAGAAAGACCACTTTGATGTTGGAGTATTTACCAACTAAACTCTCTGGGTGACAAGTAGCGTTATCCAAAAATAGCATGATATTTCATATTGGCCCATGCCATCTTAAGATTGATCATAGCAAAAGCGCAAAAATCATAATCTCGGTCGTCATCCACGCTTTAGGATTAGCATAGTAGTAAACGTTATGTGGCCGCAAAGGATCTTTTAAATTTTTAAGGCAACGTGGTTTTGCACTTCTCCATATTGTGATTGGTTCAATAACTTTTTCACAATTTACAAAGAAACGATAGTTAATCTTGTCTTTGACCTTTTTCCACCTCTTGCTTGGTTGCCTTTCTGTACTAAACCCTTCTCTCGAAGCGCTTTGAAGAAACACCCTGTTTCATCCGTGTTCCAGATATCACGTGGGTGGTAAGTCTTTTGTTAGTTCCCGAAGGCGTTCCATCCAAGATTCAACTGTGTATTTGGCACATCACCAGCTTCTCCATTAATTATTTTTTCTCTAATGCCATAAGATTGTTTCCATTTTTCAAGCCAACCATTCGACGACGTAAACAACTGTAGCTCAGGGTTCTGTATGGACGTTTTTATTTCCATTGCCTCCTCCTTCAACATAGGACCGTCAGGATAAATGTTCGCAGCACAGCACTTCTGGTACCACACATAAAGTACTTCGTTAATAGTATGAAATTGCCCACGTCTGTTGCGCTTTAAGTTACCTTTGAAAAGTTCATACTCCTTACAAATTGAAGATTCGTTTTTAATGATCTTTGCAGCAGCCCTTTTTCCTATGTTGAAAATTTATGCTAGCTTCCTACAGCTCGTGTTCTTATCTTTAGCAAAGTCAAGTTTAACTTTCTCCTCCAGAGTTAAAGTCTTTTTATGAAGAGCACCCGTAAGTTTATGTTTTGAAGGCGGCATTATGATAAAAAAAGAACAGCATACATACTTCTTCTTCTTATCTTGTACTTGTACTTGTACGAAGTTAGAACGTTCGACATAAACATTCGAATTAGCATTCGAATGTTCCTTAAAATGAGCAACTAAACATTCGAAAAGCGAATTTTTCCTGCAATCTGATTGGTTTGCGTCAAAATTCGATTGAAAAAAAAGTAGAAACCATTTCTACTTTTTTTCGTCGCGCGAATTAAACAATAGAAAGGAATCACCTTTTCGCTTCGCACGAATTAATTCGCCTCGTGTGGAAACCCGCTAAGTGTAGTGTCTGAAACGTAACCACAAATTATCATGGATAACAACAATGTTCAGAAGTTTTTACTTATGTAAAACCACTTTTTCATTTGATTCGTTTATCCGTGGTTATCACGAGTACAAGATCATTTGGACGCCGATCATAGGTGAAGAATTAACATGCTGGCAAGAGCTGGATAATGACCATGATAAATACGCCATAGCAGTATATCACTACAATAATGTTAACGAAGAAAGAATTGTTGGTCACATACCGTTAATATTGAGCAAGTTCATTTACATGTTTATAAGCTTTCCGGGTTCGGAAATGGTTTCAAAAGTCACTGGGAAGACTGGGAAGAGGGTAAATCGCGGTTATGATGCTATCAAATACTGGCCCCTGTTAACATAACATCCTTGGCATATTTAGAGGTTATAGAAAATTAACATCCACTAGTCGTATGGACTTCAAACTTGGTCAGATGATTAATTAAGACAATGCAATCTAAATTAAACAATTGATCATGCGTTTTGATGATGACGTTATCAACAATTTAGGCCCTGTTTACACTATACAAGTTTAAGAAAGTTTAGAAAAGTAACTTCCACTGGCCGTACGAACATCAACTTGGGCTGATGATTACTTAAGATAATGTAATCCCGATGAGACAATTCACTACCCTGACAATGACTTAGACCCTGTTTATACGATACCAGATGTCTACTTTAAAAATTTCTTTTTGCATTTAGTACTGTTTTTAGACTTGGACCGGTGATTGCTTCATCCAGCTATAAAATTTAAATATGTAAGCAAGTAAAAAAGAGTTCTATTACTTATACTGTTTTTGGAATCTTCTAAACAATGTTTCTTGGTTGGAATAACAAATGTTGATGATCTCATCTGCAGATATTTGTGGCGTTATTAAAGTAGAGAGCGAAATAAATAATGGGATGACACCTCAGCAAATAATTAAAGAATGAAAAGTAACTAAAAATTCACTGCAAGGAAAAAAAGTTCTTATCACCGACAACCAAATTTATTTTGTCTTACATCCACTAATGGACACTTCCCCCGAATTGACGTCATAAGCATGACAAGTACATAACTTTATAACTTTTTCATATACGTTTTTCACCTCCATCCCAATCGCAGTAGACTAGTTCTTATAGTTTCTCGGATTTCCTGGTCTACGGCACTTTACGCTCATGAATAGACTAGTTTATTCTACAATCACATCTCTTCAGTAGCCATCGATGTTCCAGATAATTTTCTAAATTGAAAACACATACACTTATATTCAAAGTTGTCATGTTTCGACTCGTTCTGATGCTAAACCTTACTTTCCAAGAAGCTATAATAGTTCTGAAATATTCAGCTTAGTAGATATATTTTGGTACGAGGTATCTGAATTTGAAATCCGTTCTTTAATAAAATTAGAGAACAATTTCGTGTGACGTCAATTTTACAAGTGGACAAAATTACTAAGGTTCGTATAACAATAAAATATATAACTATCTGAAATACAAAGTATTTTCCAATATAATGTCACCTAAAGGCTACGGTATGTTTGTCACATAAACTTTTAACCGCAGTTTTATGTTGAAAGACGGCAGGGTTAGAATTCGATCACCTTATTTGGTCAGTTTATAAATAAACCAGGCACTTCAATCATATAAGATTCTCAATTATTTTTCATAACATTTATTTCGTATTCATCATCAAATAACATTATTTCATAATCGAGCATATTTAAAAGGTCTTCTAATCTATATTTAATGTAGATTCCAACGAAGATAGTAGGTGCTGCCAACGGAAATGAACGAATTATTTGCTATTTTCCTGTTACCAGCAGGGTGTTAAATTTTATGAGTAGCAAGCAAGATAAACGTAGCAAAAAGTGGAAAGACACCCCCTGATTCTTCCTGCTATTACAAAGTTTTTCATATTTCCCCCCAAATCCAGGAGGTACATTTATATAAATTAAAAGTTTCATTGTTTATCCAGGAATAATTTATAAGATATTTGAGTAAAAATTTTCAGCCTAAAAATCTTCCATGATATTCTTCCACGCGAAGCACCATATGATCTAAAACCGAATATATTCAAAACAAAATATTTTGTCCCGCGCAATCTCATTTGCAGGACTGTTTTTCTTTTTCCTATATGATGGCGAAAAATAAGATATTTCTACCGCTGTCCACATACGAACAGAAAAAAAGCACTGGGTACGAGGATGTTGTCCCAGATTGTTGTCGGTCGTTTAGATTTAATTTTAGTTTTAAAACGTTGAGAATTAATTAGTAGGGAATTAATTACTAGGGAGTTAATTAAATTAATTAATCGTGGTGGGAATATTAATTTTATGAACGTCAGATATGATAAATATTTTTCCTTCAGTGTTTGTAATTGTGACAAAAATATCTTCATCGCAGAAGTTTTTCGTTTTACCATGGTTTGACCTACTTCATCTATATTTATCAATGTGCCATTATCAAAGGTTTTACCGTGAGAACTTTTAAATACTAATTAGTTATTTTGTTTTCATTGTTAATCTACTTTTAAAAAATAATCATTTTATCAATGGCTATAAAGTTTTCCTTCTCTGTGTCAATCACTATTCATTATTCTTCCTGTTGACGTACTGCAAGTGTTTTTTGATTAGACTCATTCTTCTACGTAAAAAAAATGACTTATCGATTACAACTACGTACGTTGCGATAAACCGAGTATCATAAATATACATCGTCGTAAAGAATAACAATAAAAGCCAAAAATGGTAATCCTCGTGTTTTTATCATGCATATAAAAATTCTGACAGTTAGTCATATTAAAAGTATCGATTAACTAAGCTTTAGTGGATTATCGACGAATAACTATATAAGAAAAGAGTGGCTCAGTTCACAAGAAACGTGAAAAGTGAAAGACGTTTTTTCTAACAGTCTGTTTTTGTTATTGTTGGATGTACGTTAAGTCATCGTTGGAATATCGAAAATGTTTGGAAAGGAAGAAAATTATCTTTTTGGTTTATTGGTATTTGTGATAGGATTTTTATCTGTCAACGGAATGGTGTGTATGGCGGAACATCCACAAGAATCTTTTTGTCGTGCACATTTTGGTAAGTGTCGCCATATAAATAATTAATACGAGGGAGTTTTCTAACGATGTACTTTTTTGCAGGAAAGCGTAGAAGCAGGAATAAGAAAGTGGTTTCTGTTATACAACACAGTTTTCTTAGTGAAGAAACTTATTGCTTTTTCCAAAGAAAAACAGGATATAAAAATATTATGCGGAATAAACGAAAACAAATTATTATTTCCTTTATTGGTTTTCAAACGCATATGCTAATAGAAAGTCCTGCGACAAAATATTTTGCAATTAAACGTCATAAATAAAACAAAATACACTCATTTTTTTTATAAGAAATTTTGGTCAGGGGTTAGCCCTTTTCTTGGTCAAAAAGTTTCTTATTACTTATCTTGGAAAATCGTACCCAGCAGCAAGTAAGACGCCAAGACGTGTAAGTTAGTCAGAAATAACATTTATATTACACACAAAGCACTACAGCACGGTGTTTTCTTTCAGACATCAGCACTTAACAAAGGTTTCTTAATTTCGAAAACGAGAAAAGTTTCTTAGAAGAACTATGGTAGCCTTAAAAGTTTCTTAATTTTTTGGTTGTCCTAGGCCCTAGTTTCTTATAAAAAAATATGAGTGTACTGTATGTAAAAGTGAACTTCCACTAATCTCAGAGTTTATGCATAGTAAGCAAAGGTACAATAAAGCAACTACAACTAAATATCGTTCTCACCTGCTCTCACAGAAAAGTTACATAATTACATAGACATTACCCGAATAATTTCACAAACTTTTCTTAGTGGTTTTTATGAAAGTGGAGTGAAAATTTGAACCCCCTCGGACAAAGTAAACAATTGTCTTGGTTATAACTTGCTTACTGTCAAAGTTTTCTTAATATTAATCTTATCCTATACAGCTTCGTTTTCATGAAAAACATGATTTTTCAAACAGCTCAAAAAGATTATTGACTGGTCGGTCGAATGGTAACGAAAATTTCAGCTTATGCATATTTTTGAGAAAAGAGAAATTCAAACCTTTGAGCGTTTCAAATAAAATCCAGCAGATAATTTTGTAATTTGTAATCCCGGAAATGTCTATTGGTCACACGCCCTGACACAGTGGGAAGGACGACTTCTTAGCATTAATTTTACACAAGTCATGTTTACATTTTATGCGCCACAAATGCTCGTGTGGTGCAGTCGGTACAACGTTCATTTTTTTTCACAGTTACCATAGATATGTTTTAATACTTTTCAGGAGTAACGTTATTTTAACCATTTATAAAGTTATTTTATTTTCAGGAGTAGCTAATATTATTTTCATATTTTTTGTAGGACATAAAGGCCTGTACGTAGTAAAATATGGAACAGCACAATAAACAGCTTAAATGTTTCTAGCGAGGTTGACAGGAAACTTCGTAGAATCGCGCATGTCAATGTATTTTTATGAAAAACCACGGAATGTGTTTTTACTTCACCGGCATGTACGTTTCAGAACAAGACAGAGCCTTTAAATGACTCAATTCAAAGGCAAGCGATGCCTCCCTTAGTCTATCCCACTTCATATTCTACTCGCAATGCCATAAAGCAAAGCAAGGAATTGATACACATAATAAGTTATATAGTTTTCTCTACTCTTTCCATCTTCGATATAGCGTGTGAGAATGTTCGATAAAATATTATGAGAAAGAGTAATATTCCCCACGTAACTGAACGGGGATTACGTCACAAAAATAAGGAAACATCCACGGCAGCCAATATTTTGATAAACTCAACTACAACATCATAAAATGGTGGCACTATATATCTATCCTTCTGTCGATATTATAGCTTCGTTATTTTGATTACATTTTTCCCATCCATGAAAACATGGATTTTTTGTGATTCGACACTTATCACACTTATCATCATCTGTCAAGAATGTGTTGACAAAATACGAAGACAAAACAAATTATTGTGACTTCACTTGTGGTCTAATTGTTAATCCTAAGCTATAAGATCATTGACCATATCCTTAAATATTTAAAGATACAGCACAGTATATATTTTTACTTTCTTTCTTTCATCATTTAAGAGGTTTCCCATTTCATGAGCCAGAAAAAACAAGGGAACTTGAATGATTAATATTACCGAACCGACGGTCGATGTCTTATAAAAATAATCACTTAACGCTACACCCTTCTTCGTCTATAACAATAAAACTATTTTTAAATATAAATGTACACGTGAAAGTAGAAAAGTAAAACAAAAACATTTTTAATTTTTTCTTCGTGATCTCGTTAACTTTTCGCGAAGTTTTTCCCTCTGAAAAGACCTTTCTCGAAATTAAAAAAACAACAACTTGTTTTTAAGACATGGTACAAACATGGTACATTAAAAAACATGCTTTGTTGAATATTTCAAGTACAGTATCTAAGATAAGTTGAAAGGTTGTGTTGACAATTGTATATTCTCGATCAAAGCTCTCTAAAAACACTCTGTAACTACCCTAAGCCTCGTTTCCATGCAATTAAAAAAAAACTTTGCACTTTAAGACAGCTGTAGTTCTTTCTAGAAAAATACTATGATTTTAAGATCTAGAACATAAATACAACTTTTGATGGAGAAACTGATTCTCAAATCTGTTTTTTATAAATATCAAACGAAATTTTTGATTGGCGTCAAACAAATTAATTGGAGGAACTATTATTTTGCCTCATAAGAGTGAAATGTCTCACAGTGTCGAAATATGGATGGATGGGTGAATTGAAATCGAACCATGGGTTATTCCATTTTATATCCGTACCTCCTGGTTGTAGGTACCCAGTCCTTAAAATCTTGAACTTTCCAGGAGGTGTATACCACGTTCCAGGTAGCATATATTTCACCTCCTTCTCCAGGGGTTGTTAGACTAAACATCTAAAATTCGAAAGTTAAAAATATATTTTCTATAACATTTACATATATTTTGATTAAATTTTCAAAATGTTTAAGGTGTTTGGGTCGAATATAAAATGGAACAGCTCAATGGCGTGTTTCTATTATTTTTCACGGAGAGCCGCAAGAAGACGGCGCCTTTTTTCACGATATTTTTAGAAAACGGAAATTCAAACCTTTGAGCGTTCCGAATAAAAATAAGCAGATAATTTTTATAATTTGTATTCCCGAAAATGTCTATTGGTTGTACGCTCTGACACAATGGGAAGGACGACCGCTTCGCATTAATTTTGCACAGGTCATGTTTACGTTTTATGCGCCACAAATGCTCGCGTGGTGTCGTGCGTCCGTGTTTTACAGTTCCCATAGATATATAATAATACTTTTCAGGGGGTAGCATCATTTTATGTATATGTAACCTCTGGTGGATTTTTTTCTATCTAAGTTAGGTATTAACACCTTACAGACACTCACATACACAACACTGCACCACTAGCTGCCTAGGACAATTAATGTATATTGTCAGACTAGTGGTACACACAACATATAGTGGGCGTGGCCCCGCGAAGACAGTAGGTCCCTCCACGGGGAAACGTTGCCCAACGTCTCATCCGTAAACCTCTATACAAGATATAAATTTTTACTCCAGCCGGGAATCGAACCCTGGGTCGCTGCGTCAAAGGCGAGAGCGTTAACCACTACACTACGGATGGTGGTCTAAGTTGCTACCACTGTGCTACACCGTCCTCCTCAGAGGTTATATAAAGGCTAAAAGTGTCGAAGGAAGCGCTTCTTATTAAAGCATTTGCAAAAGAGAGTAAGCTTAAACTAAACTAAGCACAAATCAAGCTGTGTGTAGTCTTTATACACATTGGATATGTTTCTTCTTTTAGTTATTCGAGCAAAAGTTCTAAAGACCGACTATGAAGAAGAGGCTACAACTCCAACACCAACCGTGAAAAACCGGGTTTTCGAGCTTAACGAAAAAAACGAACTGAATAAAACAATCGAGTCAAAGTTATTTCGTCCCGTCCTGAAATTAAAGAAAGGAATAAGAACGCATTATGACGCCATGGGAATACCAATTCCTAATAAGATATCGGTCTATGTATTAAGAATTTTCAAAGGTGGCAATTTATTGAACGTGAGAAAAGGCGATGTAACTGATATTGACATTCAAAATCCATGGAATCATGAGCTGATTAAAACCGGTAACTATCTATTGACTGGTTATGTATATCAAAACAAAGCTCGTATCACTATGTGTAATTGGCATAACCGTTGGCGAAATATGACTTTTGTTCAGAAATGGGGATTAAAGAAATATTACGAACAGAATTGTGTTTGTTCAACCCCCTACTGTCCAGTTGATGAAATATGTAATAAGCCTAAATCTGGATGTCGTTGGAGAGTAGCGAGTCAAGAGATTGGATCGAGTAAAAGTGACTGCAAATCAAGAATGGCTATTTGTATGCATATAACAAAATACAATCGGTGTGCTTGGTTTTCTCCTAATCTCCCATGTAAAGAACCACGAGAAATGCCTTGAAAGAGAAACTCTTAAATATGATTGGGGAGTGCAAATCTATATAAGGAATTATTAGTACCTTAGCTTACCTATTGCTCTACAACACCCGCAACAGTTACCAAGCCATAGTATGTATGACCACAAGCACAGACATTATCAAAGATATTTCATTCAAAATAACACACGCACTGAACAATTTTTTTTCATATTGTGATATTCTCGGTAAATAAAAACATACAAGGTTAGTTTGAAATAACGGCAACGAAATAACAATGGCAGTATTTGGGAGCACCCATCTTGACATTAATGAGTATTTGGAAGCACCCATCTTGACATTAATGCGAAATTATATCGTTGTCTTAAAGCATACTTCCATATATAAGAGTCCACATTGTGGTTTTTTGTAAAGATTTTTTGGTTTTATAACAATATTTTTCTTGTAAGAAGAAATGCAACTTCGATTTCCAAGGTCATTTTGCCGTCATACCGCGTTAATGGAGAACGGCAGTTTGTCTTTTCGCGGTAAGGCGGTAATATGCCGACTCGTGCTTATACAAGGCATAAACAACGAAGGTGTAGCGAACTGTAATTAAATAATAGAAACGACTTTCTGTAATTATTTATAACGGTTCTGTTATTAATTAGACTATATAATTTTATATGAATTGAGAGGTGTCCTCCCTGCGGCTTCCCTATAAGATCAAGTAACGAGAAGAAGACTCTTTCACCTATTTGATAAGATCATATTCGATTTCCTTTCAGGAAAATAACAAGATTATAAATTAACTTCAGTACCAAACACGATCAGAGCTCCGTCAGAGCCTAATCTTGTTTACCCAAGATGAGATCCTCGTTTATTGAAGCCAAACGTTTAACAACTCATAACTATTGAACCATTTATCCTTTTTACATCAAATAAAAAGCATTGAGCAGCATTTTTAAAGCACTTCAGTTTAGACTTAAAAAGTGAGTTTTAAAGGCTTAAAAGTTCGAATTTCCCAGAAGTGACATAAATTTCACCTCTTTCTACCTACAAGGGGTTATTTGACGAAACAACTTATAATATTCGTATTAGTAGTCACATGCTTATATGAGGGCACAAGTTTGTTTCACAAAATTTTAAAATCAACCCGAATGCAACGAGGATTGATTTTAAAATTTTGTAAAACAAACGAGGGTGATTTATCCTAAAGTTGCCCAATAGAAACATGTGATTCCTCACATCCTTCAGGAAATCACACGCTATGCAGGTTTGTATCTTTTTTTTTTACCGTGCAATGTAATGGCCTGAAACAGCGGAATGATTTCAAATAAATATGCCTGCCAGCGAATGGACTGCTCTGGGGTGATTTCATTATATACTAAAGAGGCTGAATTTATTTTCTGCAAAATCTCAAGGTATAGGTTATTTGAACAGTTGAACACTTTTCGAAATATATACGTCCATAGTTATGTATAAATATGAATATGAAAAAATTGAGAATCTTCATTTTTCTTTCCTTCAAATTTCGTCATCTAGGCAAAATGTCGTCACTTTTAACAGATCTATTTTTAACCAATAGTATTATAACATTTCTTCATTTCCGATACAGCAGTCTTTCCTTTAGGTTTAAAAAATTGCTGTAAAGAAACCCCCTTGGAGGAATTGCAACATCAACATACATCCTTGGACCTTTGAGGTTTTAATTCTCATTCCCTGTAAACACCCAGGGCACGAGATTAGGGTAGGTGTTGCCGGAAATCCACGTTACATGCCGATGTCGGAAAGCGTACTTACATCATTGGCGTACATGAGTTTCAGAGAATGACCAAGGATCAACGTCAAGAAGCCACTGCCAAATGTGCACTTTATAATTACTATTTTTTAAATATTTACACGTGTAGCGAATTCACGGGAACAATGCCTCTCTCATAATGTTCTTTATTGTTTACAATCACAAACATGACAACAACTGTTGTATTTTTTATCTACAATATTTTGGTGTATTTCTGTGCACTTTTTTGTGAACTATTTCTGTCACTGACACCACGTGACTGGGATAATATTTGCTGTTCCCAGGCATTGGGCTCATGGTAAATAGAAAACCATTGGGAAATTGTTTTAATATACCAGTCTGTTCAGGAAATTGTACCTAATTCCTTTTTATTATATTATTTTTGTACACAAAGTCCACAGAAATGCACCAAAATATTGTAGATAAAAAATCTGAGAATAAACAGTTTTTATTGCCGTTGTTGTATTTTGGTTGTCTTGTTATCGTAGTTTGAGATTGTTAACAAAAACGTGCACAGAAAATTAAGAGGCATTGTTCCAGTGAATTCGCAACTCGAGTAAATGTAAAAGTGCACAAATGGCAGCTGGCCCCAAATGCGATCTCGTGTGACCATGCGTCAGTAGTACAAAAGCACACAAAGTTTTAAATCTTTCACGGTAATATTTTAAAGCTTAAAAACGTATCAACGCCAGGTTGCTGTCTGGGATGTTATTTACTGTCAAGGTATTTGTGACGTATAGGCGAGGTCGGTTACACGTGTATTTTTTATATAAGAAACATACTTTTTAGCTTCAGCCTGGATGTTTCTTAAATATTTGCCAAATTAAGCCTCAATTGT
>JANTOQ010335354.1:0-12500 GCA_027564595.1 Bythotiara depressa | reverse complement strand
CTACTACTACTACTACTACTACTACTACTACTACTACTACTACTACTACTACTACTACTACTACTACTACTACTAAATTAAGCATTTGCGGCGGAGAGCGAACGTTGTGACGTCCCAAAGACAAAGACTTTGGGGATTAATGACAATATTTTAGTCAAGTTTCATTGTCATAAATACGGATAAGCGAAATTCTGATATTCCTCTAAAAAAAATTAAAACGTGACTTGAGACCATAAATAAGTGTTTGGCATTTGATATTTGATTGTAGGTAAATTAAGTTAAGCAGTAAGTTTATAAAATATACTGGAAGTAGTTTTCAAAATATTCAAAATATTCAAAATGTTCAAATTATTCACTAAGATATGTCATCAACGTAACGATATTTAAATCCGATATGTTTTTACTTTTTTTATATGTTAGTTTTTTGGGTCGATAAATAAATAAATCGTGAAAATAATGGCGAAATAAAATGCGAAATGTTCTTCCTTAGGCTAACCGCGAAAATTAATTTCCGAAAAATCTTAATATTTCGCTTTTTTTTTTTTCAAATGACGAAAATTTCATTAAAAAGTTTCAAGTTACAGTAAAATGGCTAGCGAGTTTTTATATCTTACTCTCAATCGTCACTTTCTATTGGTTGTATTTCTTTTCTCCATTTTAGTTGGTTTTAAAAACTACTTTTCAAACGATCATAACGGATTATCGTATGGCGGTATATCTGATACAGCGTACAACCGAAGTACGCTTGGTATGGGAGAAATAATTGCTGTTCTTAACGGTGTGGAATTTCGTACCAAGCGTTTGAACTATGATTTAAGAAAACCAGTGAAAGATGACAAAACCTACCACAAAACAGAACCAATTGAATTACCAGATGTACCCCCCTCAGTTAGTAATATTGCAGATCACAAAAATCAAATAAACGAAATGCGAAAGTGGTTCAAAGCGTTCAGCGAACAAGATCGTAGCCAATACGACTATCGAAATTATTTCCCACCTGTTTTGACGTATTTAGAAGGGGCGTGGATCAACGATCCTGAAGATAGTGACATGAAAGAAAAGGTAGGGATGTTAGTGATACGAAGACAATCTTGGACAGAGTATTTGACAAATATAGAATGCTCACCCTCTTTTCCTTTTGTTTCTAAGCTTTCAGCTAAGAGAGCTTTACAACCATGCACATTACACAACACTGCACCACAGGAGCACATTCGCATATTGCATTATAGGCATCACTTGCGGCGTACACAAACATATAAATATGACCTATGGTTCCTGCAAAGAGGTCATCCATCGCACTGTGGTGTGAATGGGAGTCGAACCCGTAACCAATAGATTGCAAGCACACCACTGTGCCACGGATCCACTTTTCCACTTTAACCCTATTAAGCCTGGGCTATTTTTGGCCGGTGAAAGCCTGGGAGGGGTTCAATTTTGCCTGCGGTACTAATCTTATTATATCTGTTGATCTGTATGGAATTAAGCTTTGGAATTTTTACCACCGTCACTGTACTATTGTCTTGACAATCAGGTCAAAATATTTGACTCGTGGCGTCATAGCAGCTGCTGCTGACTCCAACAATTTATATGGGTTTTTTGGGGGGTGTTTTAAAAGTTTTTACGTTGATTTTCATTTTAAAAGGAAATATTTTCTAAATATATAATTAGATATGTTATCAGTCCTCTATTGTTAAAAATACGAAATAAAATCTTAGGGAGAATATGTTTTTTGATCATAATTTTAACAAAAAGGTTTGGAAGATATTACCTCCTGACAGGTGGAATTTTTTTTTTTTGCGCCATTTTGCTTCTTATAGAAACTTCAAAATTTCAAGTTGATAACTTTATGCGATCTAAAGTTATTAAAGTTTTAATTTTCCGCGAGCAAACATAGTTAACACAAATAAGTAAAAAAACACATGATATATACCTATATCATATACTATCCAACTTCCCATTTAAAACTTTGTAAAAGTTGATCTTTAATATTCCATTGTTTCTTTCACCCATTAATTCAGAGTACGTTGTATTTTAATAACTTATCTCCTGGACTTCTCCGGTGTTAGCTACATAATTTTTTTACTTAAAAATTATCAAATGCTATTACTACGCTAGCTATGATAGTTGTTGTGGTCCAGCACTAGTTTGCTAGAGTGTGTAGCAGGTGAAGGTGGTCTTAACCCTTTAATGCATAAGTATACCTCCTGGAAATTGTATATTTTTTAATGAAAATCATTGTAATTTTATGAAGAATCAGGGGGCTTATAAGAGTATCTAATAATTTTTTTCTCTTAATTTTCTATTTCATTTACAAAATTTTACCTCCTGGAAAGAAGCAATATAACAAAGTAATCTGTAATTAATTTGTCCATTTCAGGGGACACTGTGCATTAAAGGGTTAACGTTTAGCTAACTTTATACATTTTTATATTTACTTTACTAGTTAGTTACATTCTTTCTACTAAAGATTTTATAATAAGTTACCTTTCTACATTATTCATTTCTAGAATCTTGGTTCTTAGCTTAGCTTTACTAGCCTAGCCATTCATCAAAAATTAAAATTTAGAATTAGATATCCCATTCATTTCAAACATAAAAGGGCTTTAAACCATTGTTAGTCCCTAAATACTTTCATTTAGGATCGGCACAATTGTGAAAAATATAGCTTCTTTCAGCTCCACTTTTACCGAGTTTTTATGCTGAAACCTAATCTCATAAATCAGGATATCCTTCTGGCCTGGTCTTGAAAATACGATTAAAAGTTAGTTTAAACTTTTCTTTACTTACCTTTATTCAGGCAGCAGTTATCTTCATCAGTAAGTTCATATTTTTTAACTTGTCTTGAATGTACTGAAATCACTACCACACACCAAACTTTTAACTTTTTTATATCTTTTCCCACACCGTTGTTGAAAACTCGTGGAAGAAAGTTGTACCCTTATCCATCAATCTTCTTATCTCTTGTATTATACCATTGTGGGTCTCTATGTTTTTCTAATGAATTTATAGCAGAATTATTGTAAGCCAAATTCTCATATCTATAAACTCGTTGTCAGTACGTGAAAATCCAGTGAACTGCGAACACGCGTCTAGAACTGTTCAAAGCTTAACGCGCGTCGAATACAGTTGTGACTCCTGGGTTGATTTCTTTGAAAAACTGATTTCACGCATCTCGTTAAATATTACATTCTCATATTTTATTACGTACTTGGTTTATTTTAAGAATACGATTGTGTATGAAAACGGAGCGGGACTGATGAGTTTTACTGGCGAGTGCACTGTAAACGAAACGGGATTTGCAGAAACCTGAAGTAGTTTTTGGATGGCGGAATACCAATATTATTCTACAATTGTTTTAACCCCTTAATGCATAGTGTCCCCGGAAAGAAATCAGTTCATTGGTTATTTCTTTGTTGTTTTTCTTTTTTCCAGGGGGCTAAGTATTGTAAAAATATTGTAAAACAAATTTGGTAAAAGCTGATAAGACGCCCTGGTTCCCCATATAATTATAAAGGTTTCCAACCAGATGTTTATTATAACCAGGGGTATGCTTATGCATTAAGTGTCTGGACATACCTCCTAACTGTTTTATATTTCTTACTAGAAACCTTTGTAATTTTATGAAAAATCAGGGAATCTTCTCAACCTTCGTATTCCCTTTTATTTCCAATTATTACCCCCTGGAAGAAGAAAAAAAACAAAGAAATGAGTAATAGTTTTAATCATTTCCGGGGACACCAGGCATTAAAGGGATAAAAATTTGGGATATTGTGGAGAGTGAAAACTAAATCGGAACTTCTTGGCCATTTTATGTTGGATTAAAATGTCACCAACATTAATGTGGAGCTTTGGCAAAGTGAGTTGAACTAGCAATCCAAGGGTTACGGGTTATACTCCAATTCAATCCACAGTGTGGAGGAGTGTGGAGGATGACCTCTTCGCAAGAATGTTTGTGTGTGCAATATGCGAATGTGCTCCTGTGGTGGAGTGTTGTGTAATGTGGGTGGTTGAAAAGCTCTCTGAGCTGAAAAAAGAAAAAAGAAAATAAACGTTTGCGATTTTATTTATTCTTCTAGATTCGTTATACCTCGCATACTGGTTTCAACGATATTAGAGGAAACCTAGAGTATAAACCAAGTACAATTATGGGGTTTACCAAGGCAACAGAGAAACCTATCTACTCGCAATGGAGCTATCGCGTGGTATGCCACAAATTAAATAATGATCTACCAACGGGTAAGTTGAAGCTATTCTTTGACCCTGCCAGCATGAGAAGGCACGAATGGAGCAAAGAGTCAATCAAGTATAGTAAGGCAGCAAGGTTTGATTTCGAAGGCCTAGATATCAAAGGAAATCGAATCGAACGACCTGTACACTATACGTTATTGGATTATGTTATGGAGCAAGTTCCAGGTAAAGATAACTACGGTTCTTTTATGAAGGCCACTGGTTTTGATGCGGAAGTCATGTCCGCAAATCCCAATAAGCGAGGAAAGATTCTTAATGGTGCTTACTACCATCGAGCATACAACCTAGGTAAAGCAGATGCTATGGGTATTAAAAGTTCCCAGAGAGGTTATTCAGATCGTATTTACGTAGCTCTTACAAAACAAGAAAAGGTTTCTGGTCCGTCAATTAACATTAAAACAAAGACCGTCAGCGTCAAGGCATCGTACGCTGTTCCTATCGAGATTGTGTACGTTACTCCCCTGAGCAAGTGGAATCCATTCCACATAAAATATGTGGAGGATTGTAAACTAGTAACAGGAAAAGGTAGCAAGTCGAGCCCATATAGTGCAGCTTGTCCACAGTTACACTACCTAACTCCAGCATCGTTTTTCAGTGGTGGCGAACCTACCGCGTGTCCGGAAGGCCGGGACGGAGAAGATGTTTTCTATTTCCAGTCACCAGACTTCTCTCCTGCACCGGTTTGTGTACGAGCTTCGGGCGTGCGAATTCTGCTACCAGATATTGACGGAATCGAAGGTAAAATACGACAACGGTATCCCATCATGCCGGTGAATGGAGAGGGAAGTTCCGTTTGGAAGAAACTCAATGCTATTGAAGACAGCATTAATCTTTATGGGGAAATCGAAACGGAAACAGTCACATTAAGAACGGGAGAATCAACAAGTGGCAACGTAGACCCGCACAGGCATACCATAGTTATAACAAAGAGTGAACGTGATCTCATTCTAAATAACGGCGATATAAGGATCAAAAAACCAACCGAGCCAGGACGCCATCAACATATCGTAACTCTTTGCCTGTTCAAAGATATTAATGGATCCAGCATTGGAATCTGCTCTTGCAATTCAGGCGATAATAACAACAATCTTTATTGTTGGGATAAGCATCACAAAGTTGTCGTGGAAGAACCGTAGAGAAGCTTTACCAAGACTCGAGTTGGTATCATAAACTTTGTTGGTTTTACATTTCTAGCATATTCAACATAAGTATTTCTAAAGTAAAATAACATTTCTAAAGTAAAATAACAAGAATATGAATTAAGTCAAAGTTCATAGGGTATAGAATAAAAGTCAAAGTTCATAGGGTATAGAATAAAAGTCAAAGTTCATAGGGTATAGAATAAAATCGATTTTCGGAGTTGAAATTAATCCACAATGTGTACCTATTTGGCATGAGGGAATATCGTATTACCCCGCATATAATGACACCTCAGATATAATGACATGCCGCCATTTATCCGGGTATAATTACATGTCCTTATAAGCGGCCCAAAATAAAAAAGGTAAAAACAAAGTTGTTTTATTTTGTTTTAGTTCTCATTACATAATCCACGTGCAACTCCTAACATCGATATTTACTTTACATTGTATTTCCAATTTTAATACCCCCTGGGAAAAAGAAAAATAGCAACGAAATGACCAATAATTTAACTCCTTTACGGGGGACAGCATGCATCAAAGGGTAAGTGACACATGTTCAATGGGGATGAACAAATTTCAAAATATTTACGATTGTTGGGGTGGACCGGAAGTAAATGAAATGTCCAAGTGTTGACGGAACCCTTGGTAGAATTGTTTTCAAATAATTTAAACTACAATCCTGGACCTAATATATTGGCACAAAGCGCCAAACATCCAAAAATCGATTCCACAATTGCTGCGCAAGTGTTCATTGATTGATATATATAACTAGAGAAAGAGTTAAACTCTTCCAGTTTACCAATGACTTAAGACTTAGGATATTAGGTACATTGGCCGAGAAGTAACCGTGACACTGCAGTACGGTTGGACAAGGGGTAGACACATAAAACGTGTAGATCAGTGAAATAAGGACAATTTTGGATGTTTTTCAATAAATCACAGTGGCACGGGCGTTACGTGGTTTCCACACCAACACCTAACCCAAATCTCGTGCAATGGGCACGAGAAGGAAGGGAAAGGTGCTTACACATGAATCAGTATTGTACTGACTGTGACCCTTTATGCTGTATATTGCAGGAACTTCTAAGCCATTATTTTTCTCGGGGACCATTAATAGTTGTAGAAGGACGAATGTACATAATTTTGATAATTCTTTCGGGATATGCCCAAATTACCTTTCCATCTCTCTCAAAACATATTACATTTGGATCGTGAGGGTTATCCGGCTCTTGTCTGTAAACAATCTTTTCACTACCGATATATGTGTCCACGTACTTTTGACATGTAACTGTATGTGGCGTGATTTCCAAGGATGAATAATTAAGTAAATAAATAAGTAAATAAATAAAGAATGTGTTTATCGTCTGTCAAGTTATTATATGTCATGGTCTTTAATTATAGATTAAAGGCTTGAATAATACTCAAAACTCCATGGAGAAGAGTGTATAAAGTCATTTATATTAGTAACCTCTAAAGGCTGATTTCCATTAGCTATTTTTGTCGCGCTCGCGATTTTTTCTGTGATTTTCATTGTTCTTGTTCGCGCGACTTTAAAAAAAGTTGAAAAGCATTCTACTTTTTGCGCGCGACTTTTTGAAACAGCCAATCAAATTTTAAGAGAGAATCGCGCGCGCGACAAAAATAGCTTAATGGAAATCAGCCATAAGTGATGGCAACTAATCGATCATTTACGGTAATAATATATAATACAAGCATAAGATCTTATTATGATCATGAAATGTAGTTCTCTTAAACTCTTTATAGAAAAAGAAGAACCAAATTATTGGTAATTTATTCGCTATTTGTATTTTCATGGGGTTGGTTTATTATTGGAAATTTAATGTAAAATAAATTTGGTGAAAGCTAATAAGACTTCTAAGGTTTCTCATCAAATTATAAAGGTTTTAAATGGGAAGTTTAATATAACCAGGAGGTATGCTTATGCGTTGGAAGGTTAAATATATAGCAGTCATTCTTATGTATATCGTATTTAAAGTTTATATTTTAAGTATTTTCTTGTGATATGTGATTTATTTACTTTAATTTTCTTAGTTCACAAATCACGTTTTTTTCTCTTTTTCTTTTTATATAATACATTAATGTTTTCATGAATACAGGATATTTCCATTTGTTTTCCTTTACTTAAAACAATTTTTAGATTTGAAATCTACAAAATCTAAAATATTGGTCTATAGCCAAAATATTCGGCTATAGCCGAACGTGGGCATGTAATATGGTTTTATCCTGCCGTTCTGGATCTCAGCTGAAATTTGTTTTTTATTAAAACAGCTTCTTTGTTCAGCTGCTGAAGTTGGCAAAATGAATAAGGAGCGGTCGCGTTGACTGACTGAATGAGTCAAGTCAAAACTTCTTATAAGAAAAGAAATTGGATGGCCATCTTAGAAGTTTCGTAGAAGAAGCTCTTCGCAAGAATTTTGTTTAAAAACGAACCAAATAACCGTTTTAGCTCAGGTTATCTTAAATAATGCGACAAACCAATATTCCATCTACATCTGCATGTCTGTTAAAAATTTCTAAACTGTAGCGTAAGTAGTATCTGTATTTTTGCCGCTCTCTACCAGCTTGAGCTAGCTAACACTTTTGTCATTGTCAATTTGCGGCTAGCTAGCTATATTTTCCTTATTTTTATATACTAGAGAGAGCAATGTGCCTCTAGCTCCCTGCCCTGGTTAATTTCACCCACTATTGTCCCTGAGAGCTATCTTTCCAAACTTAAATGTTATGACACCCTTTGTAATACATAGTAGAATGTTCACCCTAGCTCCCTGTTTAATTTTGTACAAAATGAAGCGAGCTAAGTACCTTAAACTTAAGTATTTTTGAAGGGGAAAGCTAGCTAGCTACGTACTTTAAAAAACATTGTTCTTCTAAATGATGACTTTTTACCAAAGCATTTTTGAAGTATAGCAACAGTAGCTTCACTAACATATAGTGTAGATGTAGGAAAAATATTGTTCGCAAACTTTAAAGTCAGTTTTGAGACATAAATACCACCTCGAATCCTTGAAAGTTTATCACATCGAATGTTGACATTTAAGCTAAAACTCCCTTTTCACATAGAATTTCTTTGCCATGGGTGTGTTCAAACAAAACGTTTAATAGTGTGAGGTCTGTTGTTACAATATTTACTGTATTTTCCAACCATTTAGAACTAGCTAACTACCAAAAAATAGTGTTTTTTTAGGGAAACCCATCACAAAACCTTGAAAGTTTCTGCCTTCTTTTTCGCATAAACTTTTATATTTCTTTGTCCCGACTGTATTCAAACAAAACTTTTAATAGTGTTGCCTGTTGTTAAAATGTATGTGTATTTTAAAGACATTTAGAGCTCAGGAAGCTTGCAGAATTTTTGTGGGGGAATGAGAGGGACATTATAAAACCACCCAATAAATGTTTCATATGGCATATACAAACAAAAATGTTTGATTGCCATCGTGAAGTGGTACCCAGGGCAATTTTCACCTACTTTCACCCAGTATCCCTATCCCTTAAAAATCCTTAAATTTCAAAGTTATCGTAACAAGAAATGAAATACAGCATTTGGAAGTTCATGAAAGACTGTATAAAGGGTAGATATGTGAATATAGTGAAATTCTAAAGACTTTCAGAGATAATTGTTCATAAACATCTTTCCCGGAGCTCTTTTTAATGTTTTGTAAACCCTGGGAAAGTCGTTTATAGTTGTTTTACTTGAAAACTATAGAAAATAACACCATTGGTGTTTAAATGATCTCTATACAGTTTTTCAAGAACTTTCTGATGGTATAATTATTTTTGATAAATGACAACCTCAAAATTTTCCTATTGTTAGGAGCTTATGGAAATCCCTTAGATGTTTTAAGAAAACCTGTCATATCTTGTGAATGAAGTAAAATTAGACAGTCCGGACAAACTCAATTTTATTTCCTAAGCCCTGTAGAAACTGCTGAATGTAGTTTTAGGATGTCCCCAAATTTGCACACTCAACCCCAATTTTTTGCTCTCAGCTCCCTGATCGTTATGGAGTACGACATGAAAACCCAGCTACAATGAGCGTCTGTCTGACGTGATACCCCACCTTTGAGTGGATAGTACGAGCATCCCACAATTTGCTCGGGGGATCAGAAATGCCTTGCATGTACGGCTTACTTATTATTATCTTATGTTATTATTTGAGAAAATAATTGCCCTTTCTCAAGAAAATACGATAAAATTCCAATGTGTGAAATAATTTTTGAAATTCCAGCAACCAAGACAAGGTCTAACTATCTCAAAAGCCTATACTTATTGGCCTCCATAGGACCCAAATAGCTTAAAAAGAGGTGGTTGCCTAAATAGCCTCAAGCTAGTACTTAAAATTATAGTCAGAATATTGCAAAAGTTACAAAAATACTTAGATAAAGCAATAAACTTCTCAAAACAGTCATTTAACCTAAAAATGATAATTTGTTTCGCCAAAAACGACCCACAAACATTGGAAATGCTTTTTATGTGCTTTTTTTTAACAACGGCGCAGACAGAAATTCGCGTAAAAATCACTGTTTTTTACTGTTCAGAACTTGGGCTCCTAATTTCCGCAAACACACACCAGGAACAGTACCAACTAATAGCAAATTTAGAAATAAAATAAAAGAAACCTGACACAATGTCCAAAAAGCCCGTTTTGGTCAATACCGGTCCAAGTTATACCCTACCAAAAACGGAATTTGCGCTAAAAGAGAGAAAAAGCGCTGATAAATAGCGAATAAATCGGGAATTTTTGAAAATACCAAATAACAAGTGAATGATCTACCCGAAAACAGTTCCAAAAACTGGAAATTTCCAAATACTCTTTCCAAAAGCACCCATGAAAAATAGACCATCCGAAAACATACGAAAAACGCCCTCCCTTTCGTCAATTACGTGACGACCGGGTGAGGTCAATTTTTAGGAATGCATCACCGGGAAAACCGTCGTCATGTGCACTCCACAATTGAATGCGTTAAGATTAGAAGGGAACCCGTCCCATGTTAGCTGCTAAAGTGATTGCGGATAAAAACTGTCTCAAAACCTTGAACTTCTCTTGGGCACGATATAGTTTAGAGCTATTTGCTAGTAATTGGACTTTGGCGTTTTATGCCTGATTTATGCTTTGGCATCTTTCCTTTCACATGCCCAATGCACGAGGATGGGTTTAGGTGTTGGCCGGAAACGTCGTGGGATTTTGCGTTCTAGTTCTTATAAAACATCCAAGAAGCAAAAGAGTCCTCATTTCCATGTTCTACTCATTTTATGATTTCACAAAGGCCTCAAATGGACCAATTAGTAGGATAGCGAGACAAACTCACTTGTCGTGTAGAACAACTGCATTCAACAAATGGAGAGTAGACGATGTATTAGCATCCTTTCCATTGACACTAACAAACATCCTTTCCATTGACACTAACAAGCATCCTTTCCATTGATACTAACAAGCATCCTTTCCATTGACACTAACAGGAAGAGTATCGACATTCTACGATGGTTTAGATGATGATGAGAACAATAGCTTTCCACGACTGAAGAAATGATTCAAAGAAGAATTTAACCCTCAAGAAAAGACTTGGAGAAAACGAAGCCAGTTATATGGACTCAGACAGGATAAGAATTCACTGGATAAATTTGTATCAACTCTAGAAGAGCTGGCGCAAAACCTGATGTAGATGATGGAACAAAAATGGATCTGTTTGTACAAGGAGTAAACAGTTCACTGCGAGACCATCTTCTTCTAAAGCAACCAAGGACTTACGAAGAAGCACTTAGAATGGCAAGATTTAAGACTCAGTTAAAAGTGATGACAGGACCACCTTATTAAAGACAATAATGGAACAGATGGAAAGATTAGAGGTAACATCTAAAAGCCCAAAAACTGTCTCATTCATTGGGATGTATCAAGCTACGCAGCAACAAACATCACCTAAAAGACAAGGTTCCCCTTCAAACGTAGTTAGCTAGCTCTGCTTTGCACAATATTTACCAGAGAACATGGGGAGACATTCTTCTCTGTACTACAATGGTCTCACTACGTTTAAATAGGCGAGGAAAAAGATAACTAGCTGCTAGTAGGCACTAAAAACATAACTAGGAATACGTTTTGTGGCGTGCGGAAAATATGAACCTCCCAAAAACGGTTAAGTTTGCAATTCTCCACTGTGGGGAGAATAACGTTGATCGCGACCCTCCACGCGACATCGCAAATGGGATAGACGTGTCGGTGGGGTTAGCGCTTCGGGAAATCCAACCTGAAGTTAAAGTCATTGTGACCGGACTGTTGCCACGTGATTTTGGTTGGTCGTATAGGCGAGATAGGATCATCAAGACGAATAGGTGTCTTAAGCGTCTATGCTATAAATTGAAGGACTTTTACTTCATGGAACAGGATTCGGACTGGACGCTGGAGGACGGGAGGTTGAATATAAAATACGATTTCACAGACTGTCTGCATTTGAAAGAGCCCTGTAACGAAAAGTACGCTAAATCAATTGTGAAAATGCTTTTTTGTGTTAGGGAAAATAAAGAAATTGACTATTCTAAAGACACTGAATAAATCAAAGAAGATGTTCCTCCTGTTCCTCGTTCTACTTTTTGTCCTGTTATTCGTTCTGTTTCCTGTCCTGTTAGTCATCCAGTGTGTGGTACTGTTTCTCATCCTATTGTCCTGTTTTTGTGTCACCAGTAGTCACTGCCCCACTTCTGAAAAATAACCAAGTTACAAAACCGAAGTGGGAAAAGTGCTGGTATGTTCATCGTCCGCCTTTATAATCCGCCTATAAAATGTAAAACTTTACATTTTCTTTAGGCAGTATTAGCGTGGCAGGGAATTGCAGCCTTTTGTGTAACTCAATAGTCTTGCAACTATACCCTACATGTCTATATTTATACACTAGTTTAACCCTATTTCACATGGGTTTTTTGTATACCCTTATTTCACATGGGGGGGGGAGGGCTTTTGAGGCCCCCCTAATTTTCTCAGGTTCTACTTGTACTATGACCTTAAAACTTGGTGCGAAGCTAGGTCTAAATAAAATAATTGATTTTAGCTAAAAATGGTAGCCATAAGTCACGTGACTTTTTGCTGACGTCAGCAAAATT